>MU912296.1:7699-58570 GCA_036418165.1 Cooperia oncophora
GCTTCACGCAGCAACCCTACAATGCAAAAATTTTGAAAAAACATCGAAATTCCGCGAAAAGCCAGTGGGCTGGTCAGCCTAGAGTGCCAAACCCTTTGAAGAATGGGCGAAAATAAGGGTGAATTTGGTTTGTAAAGGGGTGAATTTGGTTTGAAAAGGACGAATTTGGTTTGAAAAAGGACGAATTTGAAGTGAAAATGGTATATATTCGTTGTTCGATAGGACTTAGTAGCTCGACTTCTTTGTGCATCTTTTCCTTGTGGCCACCTTCTTCAGATCTGTCCTGCTTCTGCTATCAAAATTCCTCTCGGATATCACTTTCACTTTCGTACCGTTCCTTTGGAATCGTCACCATGACTCCTGTTCTGTTGCAGGCTACTATGGGTTCAGTGATTATGTGAATCGGCGTCGATGTCTATCTTCACTTGAGTTTCTACCTTGTTTCGATGAGACTGGTCTGAATCGAGGCAATGGTGCACTGTACCGGTTCCTGACTGGGTGAGACTGCGTGGCTTCGTCCCGGGCTTAAGTTCCACTCTCCCTTCTTTTGCGACTTGCTTACCTGGTTTATTTCATCGTTCATTTCGCCGATGTTGTTCCACTTCTCGTACATCCTGTTCTACTATAGTCATAACTTCTTCCGCTTTATGTGCTTAATCCCAGTCCTACTGCTCCCATTTTTCTCTCTCGCTTATGGGGAGCTCTCGACCTCTGCTAAGAGATATGATGGAGTCCCTGAGGAGGCATAATTAGAGGAGACGCACGACTTTTTCCACTTTGGCAGTCGCTGATTGCAGAATGCGGTTTGTTCGACGAGAATCAGGTGGTGCATCCAGGAGTCATCGATATCCCTTGCCGCTACGAGTTTTTGAGTGTTTCGTGGAGTGTCACGTTCATATCCGGCTCTAAGTTCCTTTCCGGCTGCTACTCTTCATGGATATTTGCCAGGAAGCGGAAGTCTTTCAAGAGAAAGCTATCTTCCAGTATCATAAATACCTGAAACTATAAACCTACTCATGTATTGTCCAATAATGGAGAAATGAGGGTGCATTAGTAGCAACGTCTTGGCACTAATATAATTTGCTTCGCCTGTTTGTTTGTTTCTTTGTTTGTTTGTCCGGAAATTGGGTTCGACCTGAAGAACTACTGGAAGTGGTCGGGTCAAGGTGGGGATGGGTAGGGCATGGGAAAAGATGTAAAGAACACACATGACTTATGCGAAGCCCCACCCACAGCGGGCGGGGCATGCGCCGGGAATTGCCGTGCCGCAGAAAAAACTCATAGCTCGCTTCAGGAGTAGCCCAGAGATGGCGAAAAAGTGGAATAAGGCTAGCAAGGTGCTGTCAGACTAATTAGTGGAGACATACCCGATATGGGCGGGGCGTCCTTTAGGTAGGCGGCGCTTCCCGAGAAATTCATTAACTCGGTTCTCGAGAGAGGTTAGAAATCGCAAAAAAAGTCGGTGTAGGAGGGCAACATCTGGGGAGAGTTTGGCCCACCTGAGGTGTGTTGAGAGCCGCCCACAGTGGGCGGAGCTTGCTCTCGGTTATAGCGTGCCCATTTCAAAAACTTATAGGCCGGTTCCAGAGCACTCCGGAAACCGGAAAGAGTGGATTAAACCGCTCAATGTTTCAACAAGACAGCTTCCCATAATGTTCTGGTTATTTCCAGATAACATGGCCTTGCATGAGGCGATGGTGGTGTAATGACAAGAGGCGTGCATATCACGCGTGCGGTCCGGACTTTATATCCTTAATCGACTCTTATTTCTCCAACCGAGCCCTCCTTCCCTGGAGGACGTCAAACTGCGTCAAGTTCGTTTGCGAAGACAATAACAGACTTGTTTATCGGGCCACCTCCGCAAGTCATTGTGTGAACCATATCGCGTTCAGTAAGCCACTACGTCTCTAAATGGAAGTATGACTTTTCAAGAAACAGTATTTTCGTTGCAACGCGAGTTTTCCAATCCAGCGATAGGAGCAAGGTCTTACCATGGTTCGCTGGTCCTTTAGTTGATCATGAATCACCCTAACATAACAGGGGAATGTATCGCTTGCAATCAAAGTTCAATCTAGCGTTTATACCAAATGAGGCTGGTATCGTTCTGTACCTTATCATGTCGTACGTATCATTACCCTGCATGTCGACAGGAATTCGCATAAGTGCACCGAGTGCATTCGTGCTGTTTTTTTTCTCTTATATAAATGTGTAGTAGTTCTCATGTGTTTACTCACATTAAGCATATACTCACAAACTCATAGACGTAAATAATCACATTCAAAGTCTCAGGAACACTGGATTCGCACTCGTTGGTCCATCGGCATTCTCGGTAGTGCCACCAACATCAAGTGCTCTCTCAAGTGCTACACCACACTCTACTTCTGCGCCTGTTTTACCGCTTTATCCTGGATTGATGTGTTTGCCAGCATTACTCGGAAAACTGGGTGGTGCGCAGAGCATTCTGCGTTCTCACGTGAATACGACGCCCTTCAAGCCAATACCGAATAACGAAAAGTATGCATTGGACTCTTCCAAGCAGGGAAGGTTGAACGGTCAGTACAACCATTTGCGGTGAGATGCCCACCTTTGTTCACGTTGAACTCAGACCTCTCCAAAAGTTGTGAAACGGTTCTCCGAACGGAGTTATGGAGGTTTTCTCCTGTAGTTATTTCTTTAATCCGCGCCAGCGTCAAAACTGCCGCGCTAGCGCGCGACAAACGAGCTCAAAATCAATGGTATTCGTGTACTGGGTCAAATAATCCCTAGAAACGCCAATCTCGCTAGATCTGAGCTTTGACTCAACTGTGAAAGAATGGGGTTGGTTCAGTCATGGCTGAATAGCAGCCACCACTGGTAGTAGGTCTAGCTTACCTCTGATGGATTGTCTTACCGTTAAATCCACTCTTCAGTCATGTCTTTCGCAAGTAACCATGTCCGGCTCACGTGTTCGCATCTGTATCATTTTCCTGATTACTGGGAGCAAATTTCGTCTGAAAATCAGTCTGCTATAGTATAAGATTACTATTCACCCATATGAAATCGCTTTTTTTACGAAGTTGGGCCGAAATCTTAGGTTTAGCCGGAAACTTGTTCTCATAAGTATTTGATTCACTGAACATTAATAGCCCACTGATTCTGTGCGAGGACCTTCGCGAAATATTAATTTGGCAAAAAAGTTTTTTGATTTGAAATTGCTTTTCAACTTTGTTTTTCTTTGATATAACACAACGATTGATCAACAACATAATCACCATCATTAGCAATAATATTGCTCCACTTAATAAGCAAATTACCCATTCCTCTCTCCCAGAATGGTGGAGTGTGGGAGACAAAGAACTCACGTCATCATATTTAACAAAAGTTTTCTCAGACAAGAAAGCTTTGAGCGGGCTGAACAAATGAGTCTGACGGCGCGAGGTCTGAAGTGTATGGTGGATTTACAACGAGATGCCATCCGAGCTTCATCAATTTTTCACGAGTCGCCGAAGCGACATGAGGCCGAGTGCTGTCAAGGAGAAAGTGGACGGTAGCTTTTCTTGGCCGTCTTTTTTTCGCAGCATCCGCCAATTTCTGTAGCTGATCAGCACACACGATAGCGGTGGTAGTCCTGCTCTGCGGTAGCAACTCGTAGTGAGGCATTCCTTCGAAATCCCAGAAACACGGGAGCATAACTTTTTTGGGTGGAGGTCGGACTTCCGCTGCGTTTTCGGCTCTTCACTGCGCGGAAGCCAATTAGCACAATGGGTGTTGGCATCATAGAGGATCCAACTCTCATTTCGAGTAATCAGGTCCTCAAGAAACTCCTTGCGATGCGGCTGGAAAGAAGAGATTGAAAGATAGTCAGGCGGGCCGTCCTCATGTCGTCGGTCAACTGATAAGGTACCCATTTCGTCAAAACATTCCGGCATTGGGCGTGACGGCGGCTTACAGCCGTCGTATGCGTGCACCCGAACCCGCTTGCTAAATCCCTTGCGGAGGTGTAAGGCTCTTCTCCAATGGTGGTGAGCAATGCCTAACTTTCGAGCACTGAAGGGCGTCCACTACGCTGTCGAGTTTTCATGTCCGTCTCTCCATCCTCGAAGCATTTATACCAATAACGTACGGTGCGATCGGTAGTCGTCCTTTCACCGAATGCGCCGTTGACCTTTCGGACTGCAGTGGCTGCAGTAGTCCTACGGCGCCATTCGTAGAAAAAGAAGGAAAAGTAGGAAAAGGAAAAGTATTGCTTAAATATTGGTGCTGGTAATTTCAGCCGTGGTTAAAGCTTAATGAAAGTGAAACAGTTCATATACCCCGTAGAGGCTAAGCTTCGTGAATGTTCCAGAATATCCTCAGCTATACCTCAATGCCCGGCAGCCTTCTATATTAGATAGCAACTTTTCAAAAAACCGGAAAATACTTTTTTGCCAACCTAATATGTTACGAGGGGACAAGCACATGCCCTTTTCTGAGTCACGAGGTGCCTATACATTTTAAGACACTTTCCGCGATCAAGTGGTTCTCGAAATGACTCCGTGCCTTTCGAACTGCTATACGCGTTCACGGAGAACGTACCACTTTCGTCCTTCAGAACGGCGAGATGTTAGAGGCACGTGAGCGTGGCAACACGTGCGACATCATACTGTAGCTGTACGTGACAACGGTCCACGAGCTCTACTCCTACAACACCCGCGCGGCAGTGTTGCGCGCGCCGCTTCTGGCACTGCCATCTTCGGTGAACCGCGCTTTCCATAGCGATCAAGCGCAAACCTCGCACCTTTGGACATAAATTGAAAACGACGGCTGTTTTAGAGTTCCACAGTCTTTGCAAGCGCGATTCCATTTAGGAGGATGTGGATAAAAGAGCGGCAAGCCTTTTCTGATACTCACCTAATGATCTTTTAGATGGGGCACTATTCAATTGTTACTACCCCAATCTTCCGACATCTGACCAGTTTTACTATCGAGTTTTGTAGAAAAAGGCTAAAAATTTCATTTCCAGACCTTCGACCTCCAACACGAATATCGCATCGCTTGGCCGGAATTGCCTAGCGCTCACGGCACGGTCCCACCACTCAAGCTTTGCGCTCTAATCGCTATGGAGAGCGCGTTCTTCACGCCCGACATACTCGTCCAAGACGCTGCCCCACTGCTGAGGGGAGGTCTGTGTTTAGGGTGTTCCCGAAGTTTTTGCTCTTTTTTTCTACTGAGGAGCTGCCTATGTTCCACTGGTTCATGACTGAGCACCAATTACCCGTAACACTTGATCGCGGGAATAGTCTTTAAGCAAATAGTGGGAAGCAGCGATGTTAGGAGCTTCGTTGGCCATGTTCCTAAAATGTGCAAAAGGTGTGGTCACAAAAATATGATCTCACAACCTTTTGCATATGACCCTGCTCTCTACCCGCGGCGTTGTAATACTATGTTACGTAGCATCCTTTTCGCATTCAGATGAGGACGCTTCTGCATTTTCTCTAGAAACAATCCATAGCTCCTTGAAATAATTGCTTTCAAATTTTGAAGGTCAATTTGAGTTCACCGTTTCAAGACGCGTACAAGTGGCATGCACCTCCCTGGAAATGGCCGGACTGACTTGTTTGTCTTCCCTTAATTTTATATATCTACAGCTTTCGCTTTGTTTCAGAGTGGATTTGGCAAGATTTCGAGTCAAAGAACCTGTTGAGTGGTTGGTTGACGATGTGGTTTCTTGGATGCTTGATGTTGCAAAACAGCACGGGATTCCTTTTGAAGAGATGAACATGCACAAGGTTTTTGTTTCTACGCTATTCTTTAGCATACTATCTTGTACAAGTACTAGTTTGACTAAGCAATGCTACCAGTCAGCCAGACTGGTGGTACCATTCGCGGAGAATAAAGTAGGCTGTGGGACATCAACTCTCATCGGCATGACCGCAACCTTTCCTCACGCCCATTCTTCTCCCTGTGTAGGCTCCAAGAGGAGAAACGAGAAAACATGCGAAAGCTTGAGCGCATTGTCAAATCACCCCTAATACTGCCACATTCATACCGCGAAAGGGTCCTGCTCTAGCATTTACGCTCCCCCATCCCTCCAGGGACGACTGCCATAGTTCCCACAAGTGCTGTTAATGAAAAATGACTAGTACCACTGATAAAGTCACCTTGTCTTATCTGTGATTGACTTGGCCATACTTCATCGTTGGGAGACTATAACGGTGCTTCAAGGTAAAACGAGGGTACTCTGATCTGCTGACGTGCCCTTCTTGTTTGCACTGCTTTTACAGCTTCCCAACTGCACACCGCCTTTGCTTGTTATAAACAACAGACGTCTCGAGGTCATGATCGCTGTAAGGTTTTGTCATGGAACTCTATCGCTCCATGTTTTAATCCACACTTTATATCACGTGATGGGACCAAAACTCCTTTTTTCCGACTACCATTTTTGTATGTCACCTGTTATCACTTCCTGTCACCTATCATCGATGTTCCCATCCCACTCGCTATACCTCTTGTTGGAAGCACTGGAGGATCAACGGGGTATAGCGCGTGCTACGGCACGCGCTATACCCCGTTGACCCTCCTTTTGAAGCTATCACTGTCATCATACGTTCACATTCTGCAACCCAACCGTAAGCCCTCGTCCCACTCGCTGAGTCATAACCTGGAACTAACGTGATTGATTCAACTGGCACAGAGGGGTCAGGAGGCTGGATTGAGAGTCTTCATCGCTCCCATGGGGCGTCCGGGTCAGCGGCTAGGAAAGCATAGATATCGATCTGGCGTCTGCCAGCGTTTGCCAGCGTCTGCCAGCGTCCACCTACGACCAGCAGCATCTCAAGTATTGGGGAAGTTTAGGTATCGATCTAGCGTCTGCTAGCGTCTGCCAGCGTCTATCATTGACCAGTAGCCGAAAGTGGAGAGCATGTTGCGATAGTCGTGATGTGTGAAATTGGTGTAGGTACGCCCCCCCCCCCTCCCGAGAGAGGGTGTCAATACGACCCCCCCCAATATGGGAAATTGGTAGATAGGTGATGAGGAAAGGGGTGGGGATCTCGGTACAAGCCCCACCCCTTTCCTCAACACCTATCTACCAATTTCCCATATTTTCCTGTTTTTTCACCTAAAAATTTTCCGTCGAGCGGGGGGGGGTATCACATGAAGCAGGCAAAAACACGCGAAAAGTCAACAACCAGGAAAAAGTTTTTCCTCAACGCAGCATATTTCCTTAAAGACACATGGTACGCTCAAACACATTGAGGGTGTATGAGACTATCAGCCCCCAGCTGTCGATGTGTCATGGTCCCCCCGCACAAAACTGCGCGGGGTCAGAGTACAGGACCGTGGGAAAGTCGTAATTCCTTGCTAGGCCGCCCGTTTTTGCAAACCCACGTTTTTACTAACACCGTACGCGCGGCGTGGTCGCGTGCAGCTCTCTCGGCTTTTTGCCAAGTCCTGTAATTGCGCTTCGAAATACAAGTAAAACGCAACTCCTTCATGCGGATAATATTTTAGGTTCTGCAAAATAAGAACTGAAGATGATGACGAGGGCTAGAACTCAAGAGCAACTGTGCTGCTTCTGCAACAGCCCTCGCAGGCCCACAAAACATCAAGATAAAAACGGCCTAAGCGTCCCACTCGTTAGTTTGAAGTTTTTCTATAGCATTAGAGCCGGATTCGAGCCGAATCGCAGAAATGCACACGCGATTTTAATTTATTGCGTTTCCTTAGTTTTTTTCAATTTTGTTTTGTTTATATCTGCATTCGCTGTTGTTCATTTCTAGCCTTTCTCATCTTCATCACCTTCTATTCGGATTTTGGAGCATGAGCAATCCCTCAAATGTTAGGAAATTGCGTTTTGCTTGTACTGCCATGTTTTATGTCATGTTGTCCGTTTTTATTGTCATGTTCTGTGGTGCGCGGCCTCCGAGGGATATTGCAGAAGCAGTACAGTTGCTCTTGAGTTCTAGGCCTCGTCATCATCTTCGGTTCTTATTTTGCAGCACCTAAAATGTTGTCCGCATAAAGAAATTGCGTTGTACTTGTATTCCTAAGCGCAATCAGGACTTGGCAAAAAGCCAAGAGAGCTGCACGCGACCGCGCTGCGCGGATGGTGTTAGCATAAACGTGAGGGTGGTGTAGCAAGGAATTAGGACTTTCCCACGGTCCCGTACTCTGACCCCGTGCAGTTTTGGGCGGGGGGCCACCACACATCGACAGCTGGGGGGCTGATAGTCACATACACCCTCAGTGTGTTTGAGCGTACCATGTGTCTTTAAAATCACATGCGACCTCCCAACGACCAAATAGGACCTCCCCCCCCTTCCGAGCAGAAAAGTAGACCCCCCCCCCATGTGTTTCACACTACGATGCTGTACCCTGTGGGAAGATAGGAGGGTAGCAGAATGCTGGTAGAGAGTATGGGACTGATAAAGGTACCAGCTAGGTGCTACCCTCCTAGTGCCTCATACTCTCCACTCCCGGACACTGCTGGTCGCTGGTCAGTCTGGCAGACGCCAATCGATACCTTTACTTCCCTAGCCCTCGAGCTGTTCCAGTGGACGCTGCCGCAAGTACGAAGGCTGCCTTACTACCGAAACGCGTGGCTATGAGATCTTACCTTCACTTCAGATAAACAGCGTTCTTCGCCAAAGCATTTAGCTTGTTTGATTGAACAAACACGTCACATGAAGAATTAGTCGTGTCGCAGGGACGCAGAGACAGTCAACGCGTCCCTCATTCTGGAAGGAAACACCACACTCTTCCCTTTAGTGTTCAAATGGCGGACTTATAGGTTCTCCACCTAGCCTTATGGCATTTGTTTAATCTTATGTGAATGGAAGAGCAATTTGGATCGGGTTTTTACTAGTAATTGCAGGCACAACACTGCGTTGTCAAGTACATCGACACTGTAACATAATCAAACATTTTCAGTTCGCTAACCTCACGGTCGTCAACAATTGATTGGAATGACTGAACAAAACTTTGTAGAGCGAGATCACATTTGGGGACCCTCATCTACAATGAATTTCGGAAGAACCTTGCAGGTGAGTCCTATAGTACACAGTGACATTAACTTTCCCCGCATTGTTTCCGTTTTTAAGAAGACACATCTGTTATCGATGAAATAATGAAAAAGTACAATGCCGATGAGGAAACTGTGGCCGCAGCAAGCGCTGGTCCATCCAAGTCGTACGACATTCCGCCAACTTGTTGTTTTGCTGTACCAACCACTTCAAACATCGCACCACAATTTCAAGCTCTCAAGGAGACTCTTAATCAAACACTCAATCACAGCATACAGCTGAATTCCAGTTTGGCTCAGAATTTCCAACAGAAACTCAGCCATTCACTGGCAACAAGTTTGGCTGCAGGACTATCGACAGGTAGTGCTTGTCTTCTTCTTCTCGTGTTCTTACCTGCCAATTTTGTAAGTTGATTCATTCTTTAGGGTTGAGTCCGATTAATCTTCGTGTCGTTCACAGTGGTTTGAGTCCTAGTTCACCGATGGTTGTAACGCATTTGCAGCAAAAACCCTCTCCAACATCGAATCACCTTTGCAGAGACAAATCTTCCTGCTGCGAGCTCAATGGTTCGATTGAATCCAATTTCATTCAGCTTCCTTGAGACGATTATGGCTCACGAATAATTTTTTTTCTAGTTTCTTACTTACCAGGAAGGTCGTTCAGGGCGTGCCCCGCTTTTTCGAAACGGTTTATTGCACTTTGTAGGGCCTTGCACATGAACCATAAAAGTGGGCTTCGTTTGGCTGAGCGGCCCAAGGAACGCCAAAAAGGGAGCAAAAGATACGTCTATGTACTCCCATATGAGGAACGTTAAGCGCTATACTGGCGCCAGATTGCGTCGATGTCGAAAATAAGTGTCAAAATCGTAATCAGGACCATCGATTACCCTTATGGACGAACTTCCAGCCAAAAAAGTTTTTTCGATTTTTTGGGTTTTGGTTTACCATTTGGTCGGCAGCGTGACCGGAGTATCCCATCTTCGTAAAGACGATGATGGACGTAGCAGGCCGCCGGGCAGGACAACAAACCTGGTGGAATGCCTCCCTTTCCTTCCTCTTTGCATGAATTTCATCGGCATTGTTACTTTTATCTTTGGACATCAATAAAATAGGGGGTTCCTGGCGAGGCACTGTAGACTTCTATGGAAAGACTGTCGGGCACAAGCACACACCCAAAAAAGTCGAAAAAAAATTTTTTGGCCGAAAGATTGTTTACAGGGGTAAATTGACAGTCATTTTCGATGCCGACGTAATTTGGCGGCTGGATACCGCTACGTCCCTTATTTGTGTGTACCCAACGCATTCATTGAAAGAAATATGTCATTCCATATCAGCGATAAATGGCACCGTAGCTACAAATAAGTTCCATATTCGTGATTCGGGCATGGTCTGACCTATAAAAGTCAACTTTCAATTACGGTCTTGCTTAATGGTATGTAAAACCTGTAATAATTGAATAGCACTGATTCATGGAGTGTTCCCATTTAAAATATGCCTATAAATGGCATTTATCTAACGCATACTCACGCACAGACATATTTGAACGCGAAAACAGCAAAACTTAAAAAATGCAAAAACTCGCCCGCCGAGGGGAGTCGAACCATCAACCCCACCCCAACTGTCCGCTTGAGAATCCTTCGCGCTGTCCACTAGGCCATCCCATCGTTGTTGCTGAACATTCCTCCGATCGTTGTTTTCTCACTTTTTTCTTGATTTAGTTTTTTTCCCCTCAAGAAGATTCATAAGCAAGTTCAGGGGAGCACCCATAGTGTAGTAATGACGCTTCAACCACTTTTGCCATGTTTCCACAGGAAGCAAAAAAATTAATCGTAGCAGGAATCCAATCCCATACCTGTTCCTTGGTGGATGTGGAGGAACAAGCTCCATAACTAGGTGGACGCAGTAAAAAAAAGCTCCATAACTCTGTTCAGAGAATCGTTCTGAATATTTCGGAAGCAGATTTGAGATCATCGTCCAAACCACCTCTCATGAGCTAGATCCCATTAGGATTGAACACTTTGACCTGGTGACCATTCCTGGAAAGCATTCGTAAGTAGTGATGTCACGGACTGTCAGTTCTGTCCTTGTCCGAACGTCATTGTTTAGCGACGTGGTTACCAGGATAGGAGTGCTCCTTGCTCTACTTCAGTCTCAGTTACTTTGCAAAACGAGTTTTTGTTTCATTTCTAGAAATGATGTGGGCTGTAGGCAGGGCACGCCCTCGTTGTGATGATCACAACGGGCTCTGAAGTGAGGGTGCAGCGATAACCAAATGTCGTTCAGCTTCAATGATGAAAGACTTATCCATGTGAAGAACCCGTGAAGACACACACACACACACACACGCACACACACACACACACACACACACACACACACACACACCACACACACACACACACACACACAAGATAGAAGCAACCTGCCAGTGTAGAAGTAGAGAACAGGCGATGACAGGAAGTACGATGGCCGCCCACGTCATGAATTAATAAACAGATGAAAATACACTTCCGCACCTTACGCATCTACTTGCAGGGAGGGAGCCCTTTTTAGATTGCACCTTCTCATTATCTCTGCGTGAAAGCGCTATGCATGACGCATTGCAGAGGTGTTGCCAGTCGCGTCCAATGAACTATTTCCTATGATGAATAGAATTATTCATGTGAAGAACCCGAAGAGACAAATTACAAAGCAGAAGCAACCTGTCAGCGTAGAAGTGGGAAGGGGCGATAAGAAAAAATACGATGGCCGTCCACAACGTCGTCATGAATAATAAACAAACCAAAGAACCCACGACGTGACGATTAATAAGCAAATGAAGGTACACTTTCGGACCTTTCTAATCCCAGGAGCACCCCTACTTGCACTTGGAAGCCCTATCTAGGAGTTGCACCTCTCACCACCTCTGCATGAAAGCCCTATGCATGGCGCATTATAGAGGCAATACTAATTGGCGTCCAGTGAACTCTTTCCTGATATCCTTGGCGAAAACATGTGTCTTGGAAGCATACCAAAGTCTTCAAACGAACTGGAAGTGGTATGGCGTCTAATGGGCGGGTCGTCCGACAGGGGTTGCATTGTGATCACAACAGGGGCTTTTTTTCGATAACAGGCCTAGGGATAAAATGAAAGCTTTGCTGGGAAGTAGAAAGCTACGAAAGTTCGGCACCGTTTTGCTTTTTTACGAATGGCCCTGTATGGAGCTTGTTGTGGCTGTTCGAAGCGTAAGGACTCCCGATGATCCGGATCACAACGGATGAATTTTCTTGAAAAGGAATTTTTTTTCTTGAAATCACTCAAACTCACGTAACAAGTGCCAACGTGCTCCACATTGCTGCTTTCTCCTCTCCAAAACCTCTACTCTCAAAGAAGTTATGGGTGTTCAAGTGAGAGGTACTTTTCAGTGTTTGGCCTGATACTGGCTCTGGGTCGTGAAATAGCTCGCTCCAACACCACTGAGCGCGCTCACCTTTGATTGACCGCGAACAATAAATATTGAAGTGCACTCATTCGCATTTTCCCAGCATTTTTTTCTTTCCTTATGTCCTTTGATGCTCATTTATAATTTATTCCTTTTCTTGATTTGTTTACGATTTATTATAGCTCATTTCCATCGTGTTTCTCATATTTATCTTTGATTAACGTCGCGTCATTTTTATCGTTTATTTTTGCAGATCTTTCTTTTTTCGGTAGCTGTGCTCGCTGCTCATCTGGTCAGCTGCTACCAGATTAGCAGCGGACAAGAGGGGGGAGGGGAGGGTCGTATTCAGCAGAAATTGACCACAACGCGATGGAGTGCCCTGGCTGTATCAAATAGGATCCACTGCAGAAACTGCGTTCCTGTGATTTCTCTAATTGCTTAGATGTGCTCTCTCTTCACTCGTAAAAGTTCATCTTATACTTCAGGTTTCGATGACTGTGCGAGCATTCGTGATTCAAAGCTGAAGAAGGTCAAGGATGCATGTCCAAGGAAACATTCACAGCACACGAAAGGCAATAAGCTGTGGGAATTCATTCGGGACGCATTGAAGGATCCTGTCACATGCCCATCAATTGTCCGGTATGTAGTATCAGGCTAGATGAAAAGTCCTGCGACACCTCGGGCCTTTTGTTGGGATTTCGGATAGACTAAAGAACAGAGCAGCAATTAGTCAGAGGCCGCTAAGTGTCTTGACTAAGCACGGAGCGACCACAGTTCCCAGCCAAGATCCATAACTCTTTTTGGATGTTATCTTCGTCGCATGCGGTCTTCGCATTATCGAGGGAAAGAAAGAAATGAGTGTTCTCGAACGAATCCAAACTTGACTCACCCATGTTTCAATGTTTATGAGCGTAGATGTGGTCATCACTGCTGTGCCAGTACCTGGCGACTTGCATTCAAGTACGATCAATAATATTATGAAAACACTTCCCATTCATACCTGCTTTTGGCTCTGCAGCAACTTTTCTCTCCGAGGGCTTCCATGGCACTTCGTGCATAGCTTAGGTGAGCAACCCGCTCTTGTTGCCAACAACAGTGTCCGCATTGCTTACGAAAAGCAAAAAAAAACTGCCGCGACACTGACGATCTTTACATGTTGCTCATTACGGAACCGATAGCCGAGATTGCGAAGGAGCTTGATAGTTGTCATATGAGTGCAGCCCGGAATGCTGCCGGCTCAGTGACGGTTACGTTCGGTTGCGCCTTCAAGGTGTTGGGCAAGCTTCATCATTACTTTCCGCCGATGGTGGTTCGGCTCGCCAGCTGACGCCGGTGCCCGACTTCCCTTTTATCTGTACGCATGGTTAACGCTCCCTAATCAATAGCATCACACTTATGTACTACTTCAATACTACCATCCATGGAGTGGTGGTAGAGAGCGTTGATCAAGTGCACATAAGAGAATAGCCTGGTATCAGTTGGGTAGTCACTTATACAAAAAAGTACGCGCCGAAAAGCCATGCCGTCTTGACTGAGCCGAGCCGTATGACCGAAGGAGGTGCACCGGCGTTCCAACGAGCCGACTGATGCCAAATTTGCTCGAGGACACCCTTTGCTCACCATGGGTGGGTCTCAAGACACCACTGACACGCTCAACTTTCTCCAGATGTTCCGCTTCTTCGACGCTTTTTCCTATTTCCAAACTCCCTCAGGACCGATTCATGGAATCTTGTAGCAAGTACTGCCTATCTCATGTACGGCCCGCCCACTTTTAGGATACCAATTCGTTCACCCCCTGATGACCTCACTCCACTCTTCCCCTAGGCTTATGCTCTGCAACCGATTATCAAACTTGACTTTTGCTCCTCTTCCAATCAAGGCGCGTGCTCTGCCGGCAGTGGGCGCCTCTTTTCAGCAGCCATGCACACCACTATTTGTTTTTTCTTCGCTGCGGTGCTCTAGAACCGACCCACAAATCTTGCGCTCTGGCTCCTCCCACCAATGTGCCCGCTCCACTCACTCCGTGTGTGCCTCTCCCATATCAGTCCGCTATCGACGCTCGGTTCACTTTTTTTCGGTATCCTATTTTTTGTAGGACGGAACTAGGAGTCTTTGAGTTTGTTTGCACCACCTGTGCGGCTTTCCCTAAAGCGTGTGCCTCCCAACTTCTCAACCGGCGACATCTTGCTGACACTAATCCACTTTTTTCCGGTGGAGTGCGCTAGAACCGCTCCACAAACTTTTCGTGTGACTCCGCCCACCTTGGTGCGGGCTCCGTCCACAAAGTTTTGTCCCACACTTCTCAACCAGCAACCTCTTGCTAACCTTAATCCTCTTCTTTTTTTCCGGTGCCTCGAGTGTTTTGGGACCGAGCTGCAATTTTTTGACATGAGTACCTTATGATTGAGGGCAAGCTCCGCCCACTGCGGACGGATTCTAACCACCACGGGCTTGAGGGCAAGCTCCGCCCACTGCGGACGGGTTCTAACCACCACGGGCGTGTCCAACTCTCGCCAGATGTTTTTCTTCTGCATCGACTTTTTTGCAATCTCTCAACTCTCTCGAAAACCGAGTTACTGATTTTTGTGAGAAGCATCCCACCTCAAATACCTTCCGCTTATTCCGCGTGTTTCTCTGTTACTTAGTCTGCTAGCCCCTTGCTAACCTTACTCCACTTTTTCCGCAACGCTGTGCTGCTCAGGGAGCGAATTATGAATTTTAGTCTGCTGCGTTACCAACTTTCAGCGCAAGTGCCTCCCACTGTGGGCTGGGCTTGACATAGGTCAAATTGGTTTACTACCTGTCCCATGCC
This sequence comes from Cooperia oncophora, assembly GCA_036418165.1. NCBI lineage: Eukaryota > Metazoa > Nematoda > Chromadorea > Rhabditida > Trichostrongylidae > Cooperia > Cooperia oncophora. Next base: position 22,913 of record MU912296.1, read on the forward strand.
CCTCCCAACCCACCCTTGACCCAACCACTCCAAGTTGTTCTTCTGGTCGATCCGAATTTCCGGACAGGCAAACAAGCAAAGAGACATAGCAGATTATATATTCACATCATCCTCCACAAAGTCACAACACATAATTTTTTAGAACATTTTACTTGATGTGTCATGAGGCTTTTCGTCCAAACGGATATTACTGTTTCCATTCTTCTCGTCGAGACGGAGTATACAACTTGAACTCTGATTTCAGATGGGAAGATCCCATCGAAGGAGTGTTTCGGATAGTTGAATCAGAAAAACTGGCTCGACTTTGGGGCGAGCGGAAGAACAATACTAAAATGACCTACGAGAAATTGAGTAGAGCAATGAGGTAGGTTTATTCTTCAAAGTTCATGAAATTAGTCGTTTTTATCAATTGATTGGTCGTTCGCAAACGCACTATGGTCCATTTCACTTATTGGTGATGCAGCCAACATGGATTCTTGCGGCGTGAACCACTCCACTCGCGATTTTGGTGATATAGAGGTCACATCTATTGACAAAACAACCGATAACTTTCCTACTATAGATGTAAACTCGCGACATCATAAAGTCAGAAGTGGCACTGAGGCAGGGGGGTGAAGCGCTCGGGTGACTTAGCATCGTGCAGCAAAGCAACATTAAGTGCGAAATGCAGAAAGCAGACCACGGGGTACGATACGGACACGTAAGATCGTTAGAATTTCAGCGACGCCTGTGACAGGCAATAAGTATAAAATGGTGCGGGGATTAGCAAGTCATAAGCCCCTTACCACCTCCTCCCGAAACTCAGTCTCTTGGTATATGGATGGCACATCTTGTTTTAGAGTGTCCGGGAAACAATGCAGTTGTCGACCTTGATATTCAAGGACAGGGTTTTCTACTCGTTTCCGATTCAATCAAAGAAAGTATTACAGTCTACATATCTTTCTCAAGAAAGCTATTTAACCTTTTTATGGAACGAATAGTCTGGTGATCCAGTGCTGAAGAATTGAAGAAACGTGTTTCCACAGGCTGGGCTGATGAGGCTCTTCTCTTGCGGGAAGATGTCCAGGCACTAGTAGAAGTGATAAAAAGCATTGGAAAGGCTTTGCTAATGTTGTAGTCAAAACAGGGACGGGAAGCTCACCTCCCTTGAATTCTGAAACACCCATTGTGCGACTGGCTCGTTGTCGTGAATGTGGAAGAGTTTTTTCCTTTGACTAGTGGCGGGTACGGACTTTGAGGTTCTAGTGTACTTCAACAACTGTCTCATTCTACTTTACTGCCGTAATCGTCTCACTCAGATAAGCGGAGCTATGCTGAATGATTCCCGTCACAGATCTATGAGGGCAGATCACCTTTTGGTGCGACTTCGATTTGGAGGTTTTCACATGGTTTTCACAAAGAATCGTTTGTGGTCATTACAGTGGCTTGAGAGCTATTCCTCTTGCTCAGCATCGGCGGCGGCGACAATTCATGCCGACGACTTCGCTCAGCTCGTGTTCACTCGTCGAGCACTGATTTTTTTCTCAAGCTTTTCCTGCTTTCTAAGTTCTTGAAGCGTTCCGAAACGGCTTGTGCCGATATCTATAGCAAGAACTTGTGCACTTGTAGGTGAATCTTTCCCACCAAAGCTTTCATCCACAGAATAAGGACGTCTACGACTTTCCTCATCTTGGAGCGCAAGTGGATCGTTGCGGAAACACTATTGAAATCGTTGGTGAACTCTGCACTGACTAACACTTCCCTGTCCCACACCTATTAGGTTGGTGCATAAGTTCTTGGCACGATTTTTTTCGTAAATATCTCAAAAGCGAACCAACCTGAAGATTAGAGGTATGCACCATCACCATCCACTACTCGATGCCAGCGCTCAGGCAGCTTGTCGATTCCATCCTTCCAGAACGACGGAGGCTGGGACTTGAAGAAGTCGTCGAGTGCCTTTCTGACCTGATCCCTTGTTTCGAACTTTTTTCCGTCCAGTGAGCGCTGCAGGTGCAGGAACAGCCAGTAGTCAGAAGTAGCGAGATTAGGGCTGTAGGGAGGGTGGGCGACCATCAGCATCCGTACTTCTCCAGCTCGGCCTGAGTCGCCTTTGCGGTATGAGGTCGGGCGTTGTCATGGTGGAAGTAGATTTCCGCATTCGATCCACGAGAACTGATCATTCAATTGTCGCAGCTGGGTAACGTATACGGAAGCGTCAATCGTCTGTCCCTTCTCCATGTCAAATCTCCCAGTATTCCATGCCTCTTCTGGACCACCAACAGGACAGGAGAACCTTCTTGGGGTGAAGGTCGGCCTTTGGGGGGCTTGTGGCTGTTCTCCTTTAGCGACCCACTGCCGCTTCCTCACAGGGTTATCGTAGAGGACCCAGTTCTCATCTCCAGTGATCATCGAGGTGAGAAAGTGGAACTTCTTTTGTGAATCGTGAAGTAAAACCAGGCAGTGGCGCAGGTACGTCACAGTGGAAATTATGCGACATTGTGGCCTGCAAGTGCAAGGTGGGTGAGTGATAGCTAGTGTAATAAAAGAGTATAGTCCCCACGTCACGCACATGTGATGACGATATACCAACATCCATGCAAACGAAATACGGAAGGATCAAACACGTGGCCAAGAACTTTGCACGAACCTAATATTTCATACTAATAGCTTCTGGGTTGCATTCAAGCCGAGTTTGAGTGTCAAGAACTGGATTTGTCGAAATTATGACGTCCTTCTTCTTAGGCTGAAAAATTTCTCATTTATATGACGTTACTTACAAGAATGATTATTTTTGGCTTTGTTCCAAAAACGAAGCAGGAAACCAAGGGCCGCAAAACCTGCATTAAATCCCGAAGAACCTTGTGCGTAGAAAGAGCTATTTCTCTTGATCAATCAGAAGAATGACTGCATCGCAGTGGAATAAAGTGCTAGCAATCCTAAATCAGGATGTGCACAGATATGAACTCTATCACAGAAATGTTAACAGTGAGGTCTTCACAACCACCACCTCTTTGAGCTTCAAATGAATCATGAATCTTCACTGGACTGTGTTGAGCACGATTAAATTATCGGCGTTTCCTCAACCAGCCCCCACAAATCCTACCTGCAGCCTCAACATGGCGTGGGGGTGGACGGTTTGAACGGTTTCGAACCGTACCAATGCGGATGGTACCACCTAAGACCCGACGAGCTAGGCGTGGTCAAATCCATATGCCGAAAACAGTAATGGATATGAGCCTCATTCCCCTGAACCTGAAGGAAACACCGACAGGGCGGCGTCGGTTGGGACCACTCGGGCGAAGTTGCTAGAATCTCAGGGCCAACGGAGAATTAAGTCGCCTAGAACTGGGATGACGATCTGTACTTTCAACGCGGATGCTCGCCATGGAAGCTCACTCGAAGACCTAATGATGCAAGCCAGGAAGATCAGGTACGACGTTATCGGGGTGGCGGAGATGAGGAGGCATCTCCCGCATGCTGCGAGTATACGAAGTTGGAGAAGAACGTTCCTCGGACCATGTGAAGCAGAGGCGTGAGCACTAGGCCATGAACATCGATTCGTACGAAAATCTGACGAACCGAATCGGAGGTTTGCGATCGAGAAAATGTGGCTCAACTCCGGCTTCGACAATTTCCCTCGTCTATCCGTCTACACAGCAACATCACGCTACGACGAGGATGAGCTCGAACCATTCTATAAGGTTGTGTGCAAACAGTTTTTGTTTTTTGCAAATGGATCTTTGACTCGCTGTTTTTTGTGTATCGTTCATTTCATATTTACTTTGTTGTACATTGTTTTGAAGCTCATCTGACGGCCTTTCTCGTTTGTTTCAAATATCATTCCTCGTGAATTTTAGAACGAATGTTTAAGGAGCTCTCTAAGGAGCCTCGGAGAATGTTTTGGGGGTTCATCTTTGTTCAACCACTGCGCAGAACGTTTTGGTTATTGTACAGAACCCATTTCTCGCAGATCACCAAGGAAAGGCTTCTTGTCACAGATCTGGTAGCGCTTGAACATCTGTTGATCAATTACCAATTCATGCAGTACCCACTGAGCAGTCTTTTTCACCTTTCCAAGATTTGCTGATGCTTGGCGACGGTCGTAAATTCGCTAGCTCGCGAACACTTTTTCGTGGATCAGGCTCCACCAGTGACTTCAGGCAGTCACCACCATCAAGTTCAGAGATTCGACCTCGACCTGGCTGTCTTGGAGGTTTGCGTTTCCGGACTAGAATTTTTGGAACCAGTGTTGAGAACTGCGGATTGAAAAGGCATCTGGCCCCCCCCCCACGCTTTCACAGTGCTTTCATTAGCATCCATAGCTTTCTGTCCAAGTTTAAACCCATAAGGCAAATTGATACGAATGTGCTCCTTCAGGAGCATTTTAGACTTCCACACTGGAGTTCCCGTAGGATGAGAGTCAAAACAAATGGAAACCAAAAAGTAAAACACCGTTAGTTGAGCTTCGAAATGATGTACAACAATGTAAACATTAAATGAATAATACACAAAAAACACTCATTAATTGGTAAAAACGCAATTTACATGTACACAACCTAATACATGGAATTGAAGAAGTTCTACGAAGGAGGACTTTACCTACTTAAAATTCGTCGTCGGCGAATTCAACGCTAATACCGGACTCAGAAGAACACCTGGAGAGCTTCACATCGGAATTCACGAGACAGAGTGAAATGAGCAGGACGAAAGGCTGTCCGGGTTCTCATCACGTCAATCCATACCAACCATGGCAGCTCACAATTCTAGAAGCCCTACTCTGTAGGCGGACATGGAAGTATGATGGACATTTTATGATGAGATAAACCACATCATCTCCAATCGAAGGTTTAGCGAAGTCGTCACTGTTGTTCCTAAGCCCTACACGGGATCGGACCATTGCCTCCTTCCCGCGAAATACCGCTTTTCGATGGAGAACGTACGTAACGACGAGAGAGANAGAGANGNNGAGAGAGAGAGAGGGATTCAAGAAGCAAACCTGTCATCACTTGTTCAGGTCCGAAACCGTCATCACTTGGAATCTTTTCACTTCTTTCGTTGGGCTCTCGGAGGGCTTCGTTATTGACAACATAGACGAGGAATACGGATGGCTTGTCCAACATCTTCACATCTACGCCAAGAAGTCGGAGATTCCAAGATCACCGAGAAGTGTCATCTCTGGAAATTCTCGAGCTGATTTGCCATCATGGAGCCGCACCAGTCGCAGGCAAGTACCAGCTCACGTCCGAGCTTGCGAAGCTAGCAGAGAAGCGGTAAAGGAAGCCTTCAAACAAAGAAGAGCAACAGTAGTGGTGGGAGTCGCAGAGGCTTTAAAGAGCATCCGCAACGCCCGCCGCGACTTCGCCAACTGCAAAACCAAGGTCACCGGCCTCCAGTGTCCGGACGGAACAGTCACTGCGTCCCGAAGGGCAATGTGGAAGGTCATCCCACTTTTAATCTGATTTCTTTGACAGCCACGTCCACCTGCCACCGTACCGCCTGGAGCAGGGCGAATACGTCGTTCCTTCAGTCTCCCTTTCCAAAGTCCTACACGCCATCTCGTCGGTGAAAATGGTACGGCACATGGTTACAACAGGATCAGACCCGAACATCTAAAAAATATTCTGCCAGTTCTCGTCAAAACTCTAACTCGACTCTTCGCGCGCTACTTGTCGGAATGCAAGGTACCAACCTCGAGGAAAATCAGCTATGTTTATGTATAGGAAGGAAGACCTGCACAGCAATTATCAAATGGCAATTATCGCTCAATCTGCGTGCTGTCTGTAGTCTACAAAATCTTCCCACGAACGGCACAACCGGATTGGCAGAGTACTAGACGAAGGACAGCCACGCGAGCAAGCAGGGTGTCGGAAAGGATTTAGCACGATCTATCACATCCACACGGTAACAAAGCTCAACGAAGTATCGCGACAGTACAGGATACCGTTATGCCTCACGTTCATCGACTTGAAGAAAGCCCCCCCCCCCAGAAGACAGAAGCGGTCATCGAAGCTCTGGGCAACCAGGGTATTCCTACTCAGTGCATCCGGATTCTTCGTGAGCTCCACAGCAACTTCACGACCAGGATCTCACCGTTCTATAAGGAGATCATCATCGACGTGAACAGAGGGGTCCGCCAGGGCGACACCATCTCGCCCAAGCTCTTCAGCGCCTCTCTCGAGAACGTCATGCGTCAACTGGAATGGGAAGACATGGGAGTGGAGGTCGACGAGCGGCAGCTGCACCATCTCAGCTTTGCTGACGACATCGTTTCGATAAGTCGAACATCGAGCAAGCGAAGCGGATGGTGACTGATTTAGACTGCGCTAGTGGAAAAATCCTTATGCAGCTGAATCTAACGAAGACGATGTTCATGAGGGCCGTGTTGGTTTCTGATCGTTATGGTTTCTCTCTCACTCAGCGGAACTAACAACATCTAAATGTCGCTATGTGCACCTGGGTCGTGAAAGCGATATGGTGTAGCACCAGAGCTGAACAGGAGGAAGCGAGCGGCTTGGGATGCTTTAATGAACATCAGGGAGAACGAAGAAGACGAAGGACACTAGGCTTCATGCCCTCCTCTTCGATTCCGCCGTCCTTCCTGCTTTAACTTACGCCTCGGAGACCTGGAATCTACGAAGACAGGATGAGCATGCGGTTAGCGTCATTCAACGCGCCCTCGAAAGGGCGATGCTCGGAGATTTACGCTACGCGCAAATGAGAGAAGCAATCCGGAGCTGCGCACTCTGCCGACGATCGAAGATCAAAAACACAGCTGCATTTGCCAAGGTTTCGAAGATCAGTTGGGTCGGGCAGGTCATGCGTTCTGAAGACCACCGCTAGATCAGAGAAAATACCGCCTGCATTCTACGGGATGTCAGACGAACACCTGGACGAACAACTACGTGGTGGTCGGACTCATTCGTGGAAGCTCTGAACAAGTGGTATGAAGTTCATCGTGTCTCTACAACACCCATTGGAAAGCCCATTGGGCTATTCTAGCACGCTGCAGAGACAAATGAGACGTTACTGGCTCCCGTTTGAGGACGACGATGATCAGCGGGAGCGTAGATGGTACAGGCGATACCCTCAACCAGTCGAGTAGCCCAGCCTATAGCGAGCTTTCATCTCTTCTGGTATACCGTATTCAACATCTATGGTTACAAAACTTCATCCTGCTCACCTTGAATACGTTCTAGGAACACTCTCGCTGAAAGGTTATCAGCGAGCATATGAATTCAGATTTCGTAGCACATGTTTTGAGCTAAAATAGCTTTTAAAATGCAGGGGGAGGGCAAAAAAGACACTTTGGCGGAATCACATATCAGCGAAGTTTCCGCAGCCCAAACAGAGGACGTGGATACGAGTGGGCGGAAGATACCCAAGATGTTCCTCGATAAGCAGGAGCAGGCTTTCGCACATCACCTTTTTTTGCGCGAACGGACGTCGACGTGAAACTCATCGGCTATGGTGTCATATGCTACTCCGAGCAATTTTATTTTGCCGTGAGGGGCCCTGTCATGTAGGGGAATAGCATTCTTCACGTTGCTCGAATTGGAAACATATTCCCTTAGGTTCATTCCTATCTCTGCAAGCAGTATTTGCTCTCTTTGTACTTTCTTGGAGCTTCTGACGGGCTATCTGCTGAGAGGAGAATGTTATCGACGTAGACATTTTCTCCAATCTCTTGTGCGAGCGCGCACTTTTTGGACTGTAGAAGTGACAGCAGACACATATTCAAGATACAGGGCGATGGTTTCGCTCCGAAAGGAATTCTCTTGAGCGATACTCCACAATGTTTTCTTGGGTGGGAGACTTGTCTGTGTCTTTGAGCTAGAGCCAGAAATCTACAAAAATCTCCGTGACTTTCTGCAATCTAATTTGCGTGAAAGCTGCTTCAATATCGCACAACATTATAATCTAGGAAGTTCTACTTGCTGTCAGAATACTATGGATTTTGTTGACAAGTGAACAAAATCCCCTTATGTGTTGCGTGATTGAGGGAGAGTTGTCCTTTACGCTTTGATGAGGCGTTAAACACTATTCGTAGAGGTCTTAGTTTTTGGGGTCTCCACACTGCGGAGTGTGGCATGTAGTATACACCAGCGGAACCGGAGCGTCACGTAACTCATTCAATGATATCGTCAGTTTTGTACTGTCTTAATATCTTGCAATACCAGCCTTTCTGAGAGGTGTTCCTTTCTAGTTGAGTTTGGAGGCCCATAAGGCGTCGGAAAGCCACACTGTAATTATCTGCGAGTTCTTGCTGAGCTTTCGATAGGGAATGGTGCAGTCACGTACCCATTTTCGAAGGACACTTGTTCCGAATATTTACGGAAGTATTCGAGGAAGCCGCTACTTTTGGCGTATTCATTGGAAGCAATTCCCAAGCCTTAGAGCTCAAAAGTTTATTTAGAAGCTCCGTTCTGTCTCCTCGATTGCGGACGTACTGTAAGAGATGAGTGAGTCTGCTGTGCCCCATCATTCAGATCAGTACATCCTCGCCCATATACGTCGGGCCAAACATGTACTAGCTATGCGCAGTCCCAAAGGGGTCCTAAGGTGCTTCCACTATCAAGAACAAAGCTGTTTTAATAGTCTAGGCCTACTAGAACGTGGGCTACATGGTGCTCACCTCTTATGTTGGGATTACACACTAGAAGATTTTCTTCTCAAGGAACTGCTGATCAGCTGTGCCCAGTTTTACTGCAGGGAAACCATTTGTAAGGATAGGCTTGGTCTGTACTAAAATTTCCAATTCTCTTCCTATGCTGTTCCGATCTTCAGATGTACGATATTGCTTACGATGTTTCGGTTTTTCCTCCTATTCCGGACATCACCCACGTTTAGGTTTTCACTTGTGGAAGGCATAGCCTCTTTGCAAGTTCCTCATGAATCACTGTTTTCTGGGCACCTGTGTCGGAGAAGAATATGGCCTTCTCGAACTTCTGCGTGTCATAATTCCAAAGACATCCTTCCCGTTTCTATGTTGGTGTGATTCTCGGTCATCTCTTTATCAGACTCATCCTCAACAGATTCGGTCTCGTTCTCGGGGCTGTCAACATAATTCCTTGGTCACGTTCTATGTGTGTGTTGTTGATATCATGGCTTTTGCGCTGCTGCGGAGCAGAGTTGCGAGAAAGATGCGGTGACTCATTTGTTCATTTTACTGTTGCGACGGGAACGTTGTTCCTCTGATCGCGCTTCTGGTCTTTGTTGAACAGTGGACTGTTTTGCTTCGGTGCGGAAGCGCGTTTGTCCGAACTTTCACTCATGAAGCACAGCTTAACGCGATGCATCCTTCCGCTTAGGCGGCGTTACTTCTCGAACACTGGACACTAGAATGCTGGGGAGAGTAGCACTTCCAGCGTAGACGTTTTCGCAGTACAATGTCTCTTTTCTTATTTATGGGCAGAGTATATTGATATTCCACGTATGGTGACCGCTAATTTCGCATATCGCACAAATCTGTGGTGGCCTGCTAATGCCACCTGTATTCATGTTTCTCCTAGTCACTAGAGGGAAGTCTCGACTAGATTATGCTTTTGCAGAAATCTCATCATTGTGAGCTCCTTAGAGCGCGTTCAGACTTCGCGATCGCGCGATCCGGATCGCGCGATCGTGCTACTGTGGGTGAAATTACACCGGGAGAGGTCATGTTCGTTCGTGTTCAAACTCACAAAACAAGCAATAACACAAAAGTTCTGGGGAGTCGTACTGATATCACCATTTCTCACATCACGATGCTGTATCCTGCCTCCAATAGAGCAGTTCCAAAAACGATATAAAAGTAGTTCGACTTTTTTGATGTCTTTTATTCCGTGTTCATATTCGCAATACTGACGTTTGCAGAAACCGTCGAAAGGAAAGGTTGTGTATAGACCTGGAGGATGGCAGAACAAAAAAAGCAACACAATGTGACAAAAGTAAAGTGAATATCTGGAGGACTGGCAAAATCGGGGGAAGGGAGAGAAACAACATCACCCGCTGTTGAAATTCTGCGTGTCTTACTTTTAGAACAAGATGTTCAATACTCCGCTTGAACGTACTCAGATGCAATTTAGTATAATAATTAGCATATTGCATATTTAGTACTATTTTACATAGGAAATAATAAATAACTCAACGATATTTCGAAACGTTCCTTAAAATTAGGAGGGCGTTATGTACACAAAGGAAGAAAGAAGGAAAAGGAAAAAAGGACAGGAACATGAAACATGAACGAACATGACCCCCTCGCGGTGTAATTTCACCCACAGTAGCGCGATCGCGCGATCCAAATCACGAGATCACAGCGATCGCGCGATCCAAATCACGCGATCCGGATCGCGCGATCGCGAAGTCTGAACGCGCTCTTAACTGCATAGATCGTTAGCTCATCGTGCTCCCTCAATTTCATCAGAACCGGCTCAACGATTTCTTTGGGAAATTTACTCAGAAATGCTTCCATCCACGGAGCGTCCTCAGCTGACCGCATGTCTTGGCCTGTGGAATACATCTGGTTCAGAAACATGCAGATATTGTCGTAGACTACTTCGCAACTCTCTGCTGATCTGTTGACTCTTTGGAGATCGTTGAGCTGTTGAACTATACGAGCTCTGTTTGCTGGCTTATTTCCATACTTTCTGTGCGGCGTTTTTATCATCCAGTCATAGTTCTATGGTAATAGTTGTATACCTCGGCTTGACCTGTCAGACTTCCCTTGGAGACTATGAGTAATAGCATTTTTCCGATTACAGTGAGTGTGGGATGTTATGAACAAGAGTCTCGTAAATTGCTCAGAAATCTGGAAACTCTTCTCAATTCCTAGAAAAAATTGGTAAATTAACTCAAGGTGGTGCTATTGCGCGCGACGTGAAAGCGAGTTGGCTACACAGTCTTTATCGAATTGTGAGGAATGTGTGGCGCTGGTCATCCCGTACGTAGCCTGCAAGTTTGAGTAAATATCGTTAGCGTTTTGTTCCATTGATGGCATCGATCTTTAGAGTATTCCTAGCTTGCGTTCAAGTCTTCTTTCGTTGCTGACTGCTTCTGTCAAGCGCGTTCCCAGCATTAACTGAAGCTCCACCGCTTCCTTCATTACGTTCTTGAACTGGGTCTCTTGTTCAGTTTGCTCGAACTGTTGGAGCAGAAGTTTCCTCCTCCTTGTTCTTTGTATTGCCGTAGAAATCCTTCATTTTATCGATAAGCGACTGGAGACTCGTTTTAGCTAAGTCGATCTGTGATATGATACCTAACTTAGGTCGAGCGTGCATGGTTTCTTCATACTGAGTCTCGTCCGAGTCACTTGAATATGTTCGCGGTTCAGCGTATATTTTGAAATTCGCTATGAGGGATCTCAGCCTTGCAGTTTTATGTACTGTTGGTTCCCGTATATTATCTACTGCATGCTTAATCGTCCTCTATAGCTTTTTTGAATTTTTCCCACTCTTTCTTTACCCCTCTCGATTTCAACTTTTCCACCTCTGTATATCTTTAACTTCAGCAAATACTCGCACGCGCTTCTTTTGAGGCTGGATACTGTGAGTTTCGTCTTTTCACTTCTACGGGTGCTGAACCTCTGCGGGTTTCTTCTTTTCACCTCTGTGGGTGTTAAACCTCTGCGGGGTATCGTTTCTCACCACTGTTGGTGACCTTACCTTCCCCTTACCTCTGTCCCGGCCGATGCACCAGAATGACACGGTGGTTAACTGCTCCTTTATTTCCATCCAAAACTATTCGCAATCGATCAGATGACACTTATATACGTGTAGCGATACACTATACCAACACTACACTGACAAGCCACAGAATGGAATATCGCACGTCGTACTTAACCGCGACATCGCGTACGAATTTCACTTTTTTTAAACCTCATGTACGGTCCCCTCTCACAAATGTGGAAAAAAAGCCATTCTAATCCTCCTCTAAACGATCTCCTCAAATGCAGTGTAAAACAAAAGACTTTTCTGAATTTCTTTTAAATTTTCTTTTTGTATGAAAGAATCCTTTGCTTCTATTATACTCATATAACAAGGCTTTCCCCTTGCTTCTATTATTTTCATTTAGCAGGACTTATGCTAAATGAAAGAAGGTTTTATGTATGACTTATTGCTCTCCTCTCTCACCTAAACGGCGATACTGAACTGCTGTTGAGTAACGCCGCCATTTTTCAATCGTAACCTTTTCAGCATACTATCAGCGATAGCCTCCGCGCTCAACCAATTCTTAGGCGTCCTTCCTTACTCACATAGTCTGACCTGTAGTGTCTGAGATTTTCACATTTTCGCGGTTTCACAGTAAGCAATGAGGACCCTGCGGTTCTCCTGAGTGGCAGTTCTGATGTCTCACTAATTGTACCGCCAGGCAGAGCCCTCTTTACACTTGATACGTGGTTTTCAGTTGATGTGTGGAGCGGCGGACATGAATCCAAATTGCTTGCCTACTCTTGCTGACCGCGCTCGTACTCGTGATAACTGTGCTCTCTTTTACTGCATTTTTCATTTGGAGCACATACAGTCAAAAGCAGTCCATCTCGCCTGGTAAAACGCGATCAATTCATCAATGGTGTCAATTATCTGATGATACTATTGTATCGGTGCAATATTCGTGGGTAAAAGTCCGCTAAATTGCGAAACTGCACAAAACCTAGTCGAAGGCTGTTTTCCGTCACGAGTTCCGTTTCTACACCATGTGTTTGTTTTGTTTTTGTTTTTCTTCCCTGTTAAATGGTATTCAGCATTGTAGGACACGAAGAACGATTAGTGAGCCATAGGTGGCAAGATATCATTATACTGGCATGGGACGAGCAGGCTAGGAGAACTCGTATAGTGAGGCTGCCGTGGAGCTCTTGCTTAAAGTTTTCTCAATGATTTCTCCGCCTTTCCCTCGCCGAAAAAGTCACTTAGCGACTATAGTTTCGTAACTGAACTCCACCACCCAAAATATGCAGTCGCGGACTTTGCTTTTGAACACCGGCGATGTTGTGCAGATACTGTATTATGGCTCTAGGCTTCTAATAGTGATCAATTTATTCATTTCTAATTTACACTTTTTCAACAGTGAACTTCTCATTTCTATACATAGAATGTGAACGAAAAAGTGCGTCGTCTCTTCATGTTTTCACTTTGATATACTTCTCTTCAGAACCTACTACGAGAAGCAAATACTTGTACCAGTGCCGAAAACGGGTCTATACCCTAAGAAGCTTGTCTACAAGTTTGGTCCATGTGCACATGGTTGGGACGCTGTCAAGGAAGAAGTTTCATAGGGTAAGTGGTCAGAGAAAGGAAGTGTATCTCGAGGCAGGGAACATCCGTTGCGTTGCGGAATCCCCAACGAAGAGCGGGTCATCTTTTGTCGTTGGACGGAGAAGGATCGTTTAGTCTGAGGAAATTTTCTTGACATGTTGGTTTTGGTTTTCCTGTCTCACGCGCGATATTCACATCGTAGGAAAATTCCAAGGGGGAGGGTCGTATTTGGTCATCGTTGGGAGAAGATAGGTGATATTTGCTCGTCACTGGGAGAGTAGGTTGTATTTGCCATTGATGCCTTTGAAATTCACCGCGTTACCAGATAATTTCTCCGCTTGTCGACTTTTCGCCGTTTTTCTCCTTTCACTGGTGTTATGCACCTTATCCCTCCCCCACCATAGTTGTTGGCCTTTTAGAACTACTGTATGACTACCATTTTCAACAGCTGAAACTACTACTTGGTTGACGACAACCATCCCCCACCACTCGATGGCGAAATTTTTTTGGGCCGTGTTTTCACGGAGTATGTTTTTCAAGTTTTGAGGAGAGGTAATATGTCGCCATGGCCGTCCGTGTTAGCTATGACTTGCCTATCCGTGCAGTGAAGCATTGTAAGGAGATACGGAAAGATTTCTTGAACGGAGCCCTGGAAGCCACTCCTCACGCTTTCTCCAAAACGCTTCGCCGTCGCCTGAAGGGGTCATCCCACCAGCCCCGTCAAAGGTCTTTGCCCATGGACACTTCGCTGTACGACTGTTAATTTGCGTCACACTAGGATAAAGCTGGAGGGTGTAAGAGGTGGGGGTCTGCAGGTCATTGAACCCTTTTTTGAAGTGGATTGTTCCACGTTGTAGGGACGTAACTGTGGAAGTCAGAGGCCCAGATGAATTCCCCTGCGCAGCTTGAATACCGAAAGAGGGCGAAATTATCTACTTGAGAGGGCTAATCCAACGACTTATATTGCATCGCGCACCACCTATAGCAGAGTCTCCTGACAGTCCTCGATAGTAGTGGTAGTGAGTTCTCGATAATCGCGGTTTAAAATTGGTGCAAAATAAAGTCACAGGAGCAGCTCCTCCAGTATGTTGTGAGAACGACGTGGAAGTCTCTTTAGAGCCTCCCGCACACACGCTTATTCAGTGTTTGAATGGTGTGATTGATAGCGAAGAGGTTTCTCAACCGGGCAGTTTTATGGGTCGGTTCCATGCGGGGTCAGGGTTTTACATTTTTCGCATTTCCATTTTGAGCTCCTATAAACCGGACATGTGACAGCGAGAGACAACTTTTCCATACAATTGTACGGCCCTTAGCATTACTCAACCACTGAAGTATTAGGATCGCAAAGCTCTTGAAACTAACTGGTGATTGTACTGGCGGGAAGAATTAGTGAAAGAATCGTGATCTGAACCTTCATTCACCAAGCAAACTCAAAAAAACTCACTCGGCGTTTTGGGTTATAGGGCTCACTTGAGAGCGGGCTCCTTCTTCTTGTGTAAGCTCCACCATTTATTAGTACTGAAACAGACGACACAGAAACGTGAAAAAATACAGCCAAAAGAAGTGAAAAACAGGCAGTTATCACGCCAACTACGTCCGAAGACTCGAAGAAAGGCAATCATTCGGCTAGACACCACGAACTCTCCATAGTCGGCGGGAGTTAGGAACTGTTCATAATGACCGGTAGCATATGCGAGAATATGTGCTGTGAGCATAGACTTGGAACGAAAGCGCGAAGCAGGCGGTCTAATCTAGCTGACAGCGCGCTCAGAAACGAGGACACAATGGCTTGATTAGCACTACCTTCCAAAACGGTGTTGGTGTACTGTATGCGCGATTTGCTACCCATCAACCACTGCTTGTGCTCCCTGTATGGTCCCGTGAAATCCTTGAAAACTATTCAACTTTTCTATCACTGGTTCCTGCTTCACACTTGCACTGTGCAGGTCTCTTCTTGATGAGACATGTAGCAGGAACCAGTGATAGGAAAGTTTCTGTCTGAACAAACAAAAGGAGGTTGTAAGAAGGAAAGAAAATGGAAATTGTAGACATGCAAAATTAGTCACTGCGAAAATATCAAGCATTGATCTGTTCATGCAAGGAAAAAAGAGCAATGTTCATGCTCTTTTTCAACATTCCGAAAATCACGCGGTGGATTCCTAAGGCTCATATACTGACCAGCAGAAGGCGAGAGACAAAAAGGCGTGTATGGCGTCGATGGTGTTACAGCCCGTCTCGAAACCACACTGGTTGGCAGAGAAATGGACGATGTCACGAACGCGGGCATCACTACGGTCCCATTCGCCTGGCAAAGGGGATAGCTGGAAGGTGGATTCCAATGTTGAGATCCTCTCGGAGTGGTCTCGCCGTCGTTGCTGGACTCTCTTTCGGTTCATCATTGATGCCGAAAAACTTGTTTATGTCTCGGTATGGCGGTGACGAGATTTGACAAGTCGGTGCCGGTGCCGCGCACCATCGCGCGTTCTATGAAATGGCTTTCACTACAGCGATGGCCTCCTTTCCAGGTACCGGGAAGCGAGGAGTGCCACGAGCACTCCTCGCTTCCCGGTACTCGGAAAGAAGGCCATCGCTGTAGTGAAAGGAGTCAGTCGATTTGTTCTCAGGGGGCTTGTGATGGAAACTCTTCTTCACACGAGCTTTTGCTCAGACGTTGTCCGTCCACAATCAGGCCTGCTTGTCAATTTTACGCCGCCCAGGTTTGGTTGTGCCGAGTTCGCTTCTATCCAGGTTTCCTCGACAGTCGAGGCCTTCGGTAATATGCTCAAAATCAAAGCTGCCTCCCGTTCCTCCAGTCGCCCCTGCTCACTTCTCTCAAGACCTCTTCGATCTGGGATCTGTAAGTTTCAGCGTGCAGATCAGCGGACAGTGCTGTGTGGTAACTGTCTCATACGGCACTACCTTAGCGCTCGTGGCGCATCCCTGATCGCCTAGCCTGATAAGCAGAAAGTCTGTTGTGTTTTTGTACTCCCACTGTAGAAGGTAGTGAAGTGGGAATCGCGTTTCTAAAATGGGAACACGCTCAGCGCCGGCGTTGATCCGTGGTCCGTTACCGAATCCACTAGGACACGCGTAACCGTCTTTCGCAGCGCCCACGTGTCCCCTTAGGTTGCCAGTGAAGATGATAGCGTCTGCTGGTGATACTTCCACTGTCTTCTCGTTTAGCACGGCCCAGAAGTCGTCCTTGGATTGCTCTGAGCATCCATTTTGCGAGGCATATGCAGAGAAGATGTGGTCTAGTTTTTGTTCGACAGCGACAACAATCTTCAACAAATGTTCGCGTTCGCCAATACGAATTACACTAGTAGTCGAGTTACGGAACCGCTGAGACATGATTACAGCTCAACCATTTCTTGTGTTCGACCCACCACGAAGAACGGCTTCTGAGCCGCGAACAATTCCTTTCGACTGACAACCAAACCATGTCGTCTATGCACGGCGAAGACGTCGATCTTCCTACGTTCTAGGCTTCTGCTTACTCATGCGAACGGCAGTCAGCGTTCCAACGCTCAGCGTGGCAACCCGAGCTCTACATACGCTGCATAATTTTTGGACTATCCTGGTTTGCCCCCCCCCCTCGATGCCGTCCTTGCATCGGAGGCCCTCGCATACTTTTTACACTCAATAGCTTGCGAGTGCGCGTCGACTCCCGCGGAAGCCGTGGCATTATTTCGGAATTCATACGGCATGATTAAACATGGATGATGTGAAATGGGTGTTCGTAGCCCAGCCCGTCATGGAGGCCTGTCGCCTGCATTTGTATGTCCGTGTTCTGCACAGCAGCGAGTGGTTGCTAATGGCACCACGCGGTAGAAAGGACTTCACCATCGCCAGCACGCCACCAGCGTTCTATCCCATTTAGTTTTGCTTTAAACAGTGGCAGTGTTCTAATTAGAATCGAGCGCCAGGCGCACGTAACTTTTCGCCACCGTGTATTAGCCTATGCGACAACCTCTGATCGGTTCTTGACTGGAAGCCAACTTACCGTAAACAACAGGATGGAGCTTCAAAATGAAGTAAAAAGCTAAATATAGTGTGTTGGTCGAATGTAGCTGCAGATAGTTGTGTTTAATGCACCATGTTTTTGCACTTCACTTACCAGCGAGTTAGTTGAGAGCGTAGGGCGCTTTTATGGGTTTAATGGAGGCTACATGGACCAGAAAAGTAAAGTTATTATTCGTTTTGGAATGCCAAAAAATTAATGAAAATCTTTCTCCGTGGAAGAGCTCAGAACCGCCATATTGCGCTGTTAAGCGCTTATACTGCTGAACACTCATAGTTAGTAGGTAATGTTCAACAAAACATTGAAAACAATGTGAATTTAGCCAAAACGGAACACTTTTTCATCACACATACCGTGCTTAACGAACGTATGTGGAACCCCAAATTTCGACTCCACGAAGACAGAGACTTTCGATTGGGACTTTACTATTCAGTTCGTCTTATAGGAAGAATTTTCTCTGTACCAAAAGTCTGTGGCCACCCAAGAAAATGGATTTCGTCCGACCACTGACGTTGGACGTGTTGGTCTACCGTTGATAAAGCTCGTACTGCCTCCTTTCGAAATGGACCGTAAAGTGTTCCATGGCAATCCACACTGTTTTCGATGTTGTTGACTATCACCTATTGAACTATCTCGAAAGTTTTGGCAGGGCAGGTACTCTATGGATCATGCCATTTTTGCCACACTATTCTAAGTTTCCCGCTCAGCCTACAGAAGTAGAGAAATTCAGCAACTGCGCTGTGTTTTGAGAAAGATGTCGTTCATTATGTTACAGTTTCTCGCATCAATGCTGCGCAACTTGAGACATATAATTCCGAGATAAACACTGCCCTTCAATCGTTCACGGGGGAAGAGCCCCCGACAACTCCTTGTAGAGACACCAAACCTAAGTTCTTCTGTTTGCTGAACGCCGCTCTGAGCACCGTACGACTCTCTCGGGTGACGGGAATCCACGATGAATACCCTTTAAAGACACATGGTACGCTCAAACACATTGAGGGTGTATGAGACTATCAGACCCCCAGCTGTCGATGTGTCGTGGTCCCCCCCCCCGCCCAAAACTGCACGGGGTCAGAGTACGGAGCCGTGGAAAACTCGTAATTCCTTGCTACACTGCCCTCACGTTTATGCTAACACCATCCGCACGGCGCGGTCGCGTGCAGCTCTCTTGGCTTTTTGCCAAGTCCTGTAATTGCGCTTTGGAATACAAGTACAACGCAATTTCTTTATGCGGATAACATTTTAGGTGCTACAAAATAAGGACCGATGATTATGACAAGGGCTAGAACTCAAGAGCAACTGTGCTGCTTCTGCAATATCCCTCAGAGGCAGTACATTCCCACAGAACATGACAATAAAACGGATAATAAAATGACAATACAAGAAAAACGCAATTATTCTAAAACTTTGAGGTATTGTTCAGGCTTCAAAGTCCGAATAGAAGTGAATGAAGATGACGAAGCTAGAAATGAATATCCACGAATGAGTATGTGAAATAAAAAAAACATCGAACAAATTAAGGAAACGCAAATTATTAGAAATCGCGTGTAAGTTTTTAAGACCTTGCGCAGAACTTGGCTGCAAATAAAGCGATAGAAAACTTTAAACTAACCATGCGACGCTAGAACCGTTTATGTTTTTTCGACAATGCGCGTGCTGCGAGGCTGTGTTCGGAGATCACCGAGCAGTTGCTCTTGAGTCTCTTAGCCCTCGTCATCATTTATCTTCTTGATTTTGGCAGAACTAAAATGTGTATCCGCATAAAGAAGAATGTGTGTCTGCTACTTGTCATTCGCAAAGCGCAATTAGCAGGACTTGGCAAAAAGCCAAGAGACTGCACGCCGACGCGCGCCTGACGGTGCAGTTAGTAAAAACGTGAGTTATGCAAAACGGGCGCAATAGCGAGGAATTACGACTTTCCCACGGTCCCGTACATCTGACCCGTGGTGCAGTTTTGGCGGGGGGACTAAGGACACATGCGACAGCTGAGGGCGAGTGTGGCATATAGACGCTTCAATGGTGTTTGGCGTACTATGTGTCTTTAAACAGTCTTTCTGCCTTTTTGTAGGTTCATTATTACTCTATATGTCTGACAAGTTACCATATCCATCGTTCTACAGTGCTGTCGCAAAAGGAACTTTTGGAATAGTTCAAGATCAGCTTGATCGAGAACAGTACAATGAATATTCATTATTATGGCGGGTGTAGGTTAGGACTCCACGAGAAGTCAGATCGGCCGCCATGTTTCGCCTCGGCCGCGCGCGGCGATTGCTGCCATGGTTGGATGAGACCCATAGTTGCCCGAAAAGTCGTGCGCTCTCTCACACTTTTTTCGAATTAAGTTTATCACGTGGGAAAGCAATTTGATCAGCTATATATATATTTCACCTTCATTGCGCAATTTTCAGTCACTACGCATATGTGGTTTGCCTGCTTCCAGAAGCCCCCGAAGGCAGTTGGGTCATTTTTGAGGTACTATCAAAAATCGTATTTTTTCACCCAAGAAGATGGCCGCTGTGGGTTAGTTAGATCGCGAGTAGGAAAGAGTTAAGTCAGGGCACCAACTGAAGAGCTTTGGTGAATTCCTTCAGCTAAGCTTCGATAACGATCGAAACAGTGTCGTTTTTCACCAACTATTTGACCCTAAGTGTGGTGGAGTAGCAAACTTGCTCGGTTTTGCGGACCAAATGGTAGACGATTTTCCACCGCCACTGTCGCAGTTGAATTACATAGGGTCCTGGTTACATAGTGTTGGAAGAAGGAGTTCTCATTTCGAGAGCAGAGAATAGGTACTCACACCAATACACACCTCACCGGCCCTATGGATTGCTAGGATTGCTCGATCGGGTCTGGCCCTTTTCTGGAGATCCTAGCCGCTGGGCTCGCAGGAGTTGATTCTCTGTAGAGCACACTCCATATCCAGTTACAGTGCTGTTCAACCAGCCCGTACAGCGGAAGCGGGAAAGAAGTTGTAGACCCCACATGTGCTCTCCTTGGAGTACTGGTCAACGGATGAGAAAAATTTTGACCGAACTTCGGAGCTTTTTAAGGGAGCGAGGCCTTCCATTTGTGCTTTGGGACTCAAGTATAAGGACTAGGTAGCAAGTGAATTCGTACGAATTGGTTTTAATCAAGGAACACAGTAGATCCAAATCCAAGGCAGGTGGCCTCCTTGGACGAAGTTTTTCACCCGGATAGAAGTCACTAAAGCAGAAGCAATTGAGCCATTCCAAAGCCGTACTGTGGAAGCTAACATCAAGATCTAAATAAGGGAAATGGCGCTTATGGGGTTGTGGCTTTGTAGCGATTCATATAGCAAAGTGTGTCGAAAATGATTAATTTCAATTACCGTTTTTCATATGAGAACAGCGACTGCGAGGGACGGTGAAGCTTTGGAATGCTTACCTCACACACTTCCCATAGACCACATAAGATCTCGAAATGGCTGCGGAAAAATCTGATACGAGATTCAAAAAGTCCCAGAACTTTTGGGACAATCTAATAATATCTTGGAATGATTTGTAAATTTTCCGACCATTCGCAGAAAACAGAAGGTTTGGCAAGGTAAGAGAAGAGGAATCGAACCCACTTTTCAACAGTGATGACCATTTCCCGAAGATCCAAGTGATTCTGCCCAGTCACTAGGGTAAGGTGTTGTCGTGGGAGGGTCAAGCATGCGTTGCGAACTGCGACGTAGGGGTCGTACGTGATCTGCCGGTAGAGAGAGGGTCGTATGTGCAGGTGTAATGAACAGAGCAGCGATAGCCTAAGTGGAACATTGCCTTTGCTTTTGCGCCTTGTTGTGAAACTTGGTTTCTCCATCGAGTTGGAAATTCACGACAGATTGATTCAGTCTAAATGGAACAACTGCATAGTTAAAATTTATGTCTGTATAAACATCGAAGACCTCATCAGCAGGCTCAATTAGTTGTTTGATCCACATTATTTCTATATTCCATAGATCTATGTTTCTGTGTCACTGCGATTCTGGGTGGAAGATGTAGGTGTGTTACAAAAGTGTTTGCAACAAGTATAGCAAGAAGAGTGAAGGTCTTCCGTGGATTCCGATGGAAAGGAGTGCTTATTAGTTGGGGAGCCTCTTACTGCAGCTGCAGCTAAGAGCGAAATCCGCGATGTTTCTTTATGTTTTCGCTGTTTCTTTCGCTAAAGTGGAGTTTGAGCGGAACTGTGGTGCTTATCAGAAAAAGGACATCTAATTTTCAAAACCGTATAAGTTGCTGCTCTAGGTTATAGCTAAGCAGAATGTGTCCATGAGAAGTAAAAACTTGCCCCCATCAGAAATTTTCTGCGTTACTTTTGCCATCATCCAGAGAGGGGACTTTCTATGACGATAAAGCAGCAGCGACGTCGTGGTGCTTGATGGAAAAGAAAATATTTTAGTTCTCAGAACCGTGTAGACATCCGCTTTATGTTATGTTTATGCATGTAGACATCCGCTTTATGTTATGTCTATGCCAAGGCGTGTCATCGAAAACTCGCATTTGTCAAAAATTCCCCCGTTATTTCTAGTGCGAAGCCGCCATGCAAGCTATGCGATAGCTTCGTTGTATCCCCTATAGGCCCTTTCCGGAAACCATCCTGCTTACTACCTGGCGAAAGATCGTTCTCAAATGATGCTATGAACCTTTCAAAAAGCACTGAAGTTCAGAGGAAGTCCGTTATGTCATGTAGCGCTCCATTCATAAAACCACACATTGGGCGGATTTCTTGGCAGCTCGTTATGGGAAGTGGGGACTCCACCCCAAGAAGTAGTTTCCACGCGATCCCCACTTTGCATAATGGGCTGCCGAGAAATCCGTCCAATATGTGCGGTCGCGTCGCGTGTTTGTGAATGGAGCGCTATATGACCTAACGGACTTCCTCTGAACTTCAATGTCTCTTTAAGGTGCATAGCATCATTTGCAAACGGTCTTTCACCAGGTGATACGCAGGATTTGTGGTTTCCGGAAAGGGCTTATATTATAGGAGACACTATAAAGCTATCGCATAGCTCGCATGGCGGCTTCGCATCATAGATAACGCGGAAAATTTTTGACAAATGCGAGTTTTTTTACGAGTTTTTGACAAATGCGAGTTCGATGACGCGAGTTCGCATAGACATAACATAAAGCGGATATCTACACGGTTCTAAAAACTGGAAATTTTTTTTCATTTTCAGGATATTTTTACACAATGTCCATTGCAGGAGAAATGAAAAGAAGAGCAGATACGTGGTGCTTGATGGCATTTTGATCTCTGATCTCTGATCTGATTCCTATGGTTCTGACTCTTTGAAGTCCATTCCCGTGATCACATGTTACAGGTAATCGGTGCTTAGTCATGAACCAGTGGCCCATAAGCAGCTCCTCAGGAGAAAAAGATGAGGAAAAAACCTCGGGATTACCCTAAACACAGACCTCCCCTCAGCAGTGGAGCGGCGTCTTGGAGGAGTATGTTGCACGTGAAGGACGCTTCTCCATAGCCATAGGAGCTGAAAGCTTGATCCGTGGGACCGTGGCGTAAGCGCCAGGCAGTTCCTGGCGATATTAGTGTTTGGAGGTTGAAGGTGTGGTAACAAAATTTTTAGCCTTTTTCAGAAAGCTCGATAGTAAAACTGGTCTGATGTCGGTAGATTGGGGTAGTGACAACTGAATAGTGCCCCCATCTGAAAGACCATTAGGTGAGTCTGAGAAACATTCTATCTGCTCTTCGTTCACATGCTCCTCTTGCGAATGGAAGACGAACTACCTGCTCTTCAGTTCACGTCCTTCTCATCGCTTGAAGAGTATGAAACTCAAGAAAGGCTTGCTGCTTTTTTGTTCACATCCTCCTTTAAAATCGCGCGTGCAAAGACTACGGAACCTAAAACAGCCTGAGTTGTCTTCAGTTTATGTGCAACATGCGAATTTAGCGCTCAATCGCTATGGAGAGAGCGGATCACCAAAGACAGCAGAGTGCCAGAAGCGCCGCGCGCGACACTGCCGTGTTGTAGGATTAGAAGCCTGTGAGCCGTTGTCTCGTACAGCTACAGTATGATGTCGCACGTGTTGCCACGCCCACATGTCTAACTTCTTTATCTCGCCGTTTTGAGGGCCGAAAGTGGTATGTTCTCTGTGAACGCGTACAACAGTTCAAAAGGCACGGAGTCATTCTGAGGACCATTTGATCGCGGGGAGTGTGCTAAGAGCGCATAGTAATTCAATGCGTGTCCATTCGCCAGTTTCGGGCCAAGCTTAAAACGGGCACTCGATTGCAGGCGACAGGCCCTCGTAACTGGCCGGCCTGCGAATACCGAGGTCTCATCGCAATGCTCAAAGTACCACATGGCTTTAATAATGTTACGGCATCCGCGCGAGCTGACACGTACTCGCAAGGCCTGACGTGTGTGAAAAATAATGTGAGGTTCCCCTATGCAGCGACGGCAACGGGGGGGGGGGCTAGTGGGCTAGTCTAAAAACCATGCAGCGTTTGTAAGGCTCGTGTTACGACGTTATGGTTTGGGACGCTGACTGGGCGCTCCTATGAAATAGAAGAAGCACTAGAGCGTAGAAGGAACGACGTCGGAGCAGTGCAGGAGATTAGATGGGTCTGTTGCAAGGCGGAAGAAATTGGCCAGCACTCTCAAATTTTTTGTGGCGGGCCGAAAACTGCAAGTGGTGCTCCGTCACTCGATTACGCGCGTTGTTCGTATTGACGACCGTTAAGTGAAGATTGTCGTCTCTTTCGAACAACCACTATACCTTACTCTCTGCGTATGCTCGCAAAACGAATGCTTCAAGCAATCCAAAGAGCAGAGCTGGACTATGCTGAATGGGAAGACAGGTGATGTGTCAGTATAATTGTAGCTGGCGACCTGGAAACAACCCGCTGATCTGCACACTGGAGTTTGCAGCTCCCACATTGAAGCAGGCGGAGCGATGCGGTTCTGAGTGGTGGCTACTGAATGAGCTATTGACGAGGCTTGGAAAGAAGTCGTTAATTCGATAACGCAGGTCACTCACTCCAAACTTGCCGCAGCGAAGCCCGGACCGCGAAGAATTGACAAGGAGGCCAACTGCGGACGAGCAACGTCTTAGCTAAGGGCCGCTGGAAGAAGAGGCTCTACCACGTGTTTCTCGAGCCCAAGGGTGGCCGACAATTGGAATAAGTAGCAGGGAATCAGGAAAGCCGGGACAGCTGTGAAGGGCGCTCACTCCGATTATGTCAGCGACGTTGAGCACTACCTGTACGACCTCTCAACCCTCGTTATAGCCAAACAGGAGCTATAGAGAAGTTTTCTGACATAAATGACGAGTATGGCCATCTCCTGATGAGCCGAAAGAGGGTAATGGAACGGTTGCGTGAACAATCTGAAGGCATCCCAACAGCAGAATTTGTCCATCCGCTGCACTAACGTACGATCCTGTTCAGAAGGTCTCCGTTCAAGAAGCAGGAGCGGCTCCTGGGAATATGAAGGCCGGCAAAGCAGCAGGCCCAGGGCACGCCGTCGTTTGTGAAATTACAACGGAGGCCGTATTTGACCGCGAACGGGGGAGGGGGTTCTGAGCGCACGGCGATTTAGATCTGGGAAGAGCAGCAATACTCAGATGTCGTACAGTCACTGATTAATAGGAGATTCATTCATGGTTCCTGTTGTGAGGAACATCTGAAGAGACACTAAAACAGAGGCAAGTTGCAAGCTCAGAAGTGGAGAACAGCAATACAAGAAATACTGTAGGCCCACGACGATGTCATGAATTAATTCAAAAACAGGATGCATGTCCGCTCAGATCTTTTTGGACCGTGGGAGAACATTTGCTTGCAAGTAAAAGCCTTGGTCTGAAAAGGTCTGGAAAGGTCTGAAAGTTACACCTTTCAACACTTCTGCGTGGGGGTCGGATGCATAACGCAATACAGAGGGATGTCAGCCGGCGCCGAATGAACGATTTCATAATGATTTCGACCGAAAAAATGGGTTCTAGAAGACTTCGTCACTCCTGGTGACTACCTGTTCAAGATAGATACGTCTGACTGTTTCATTAACGGTTGTACTGAAACAGCATCTATTAGGTGAGCAGTTTGTGAACAGCATATCTGCTTCTAGCATTTTTTTGTTTGTTTCAACAGTGTTGCATCGATAATTGCTTGAACGGCATTGCCTTAAACAGGTCCACAGAAAAAAAAGACGCGAAGGACGTGAATCAAGAGATGGTCAGGTGTTAATCCGTTTGCAAGTCAAAAGTCAGTTGAAACCAATGAAGCAAAAATTTTCGAGTTCAAGAACCGAATCATCGTGCTGTGTTTGAAGTGAGAACTTTACTGCTGCCACCACAACTCGCTTTGTCCGCCGCGATTCTTCGCTTATGCATCGCAACGCGCACGCTCACCACCGTACTGTACTGTTAGAAACATTAAAGACACATGGTACGCTCAAACACATTGAAGGCGTAAATTGAGACTATCAGCCCCCAGTGTCGATGTGTCGTGGTCTCCCCGCCCAAACATGGCGGAATGGAAGATACAGGACCGTGAAGACACGTAATTCTCCATGCCGCCTTACACCTTTTGCGCGCGATTCCGTCCTTCATAACATCCGGTCGTAAGCGCGCATGTCGGTGCGCTCCTTGGCACTGCAAGTCTAAATGCGCTCTCACAATACAAGTGAAACGCAATTCCCGATGGTGGATTGATAACATTGAGGTGCTACAAAATAAGAAAATGATGCGAGGGCGCAGAACTCAAGAGCAACTCGGCGGCGACCGCAGAAGTCATCAGAGCCGCGCATCCCAGAAAACATTAGAATAAAAACAATCCAACGTCCCACTCGTTTGTTCTAGGTATTGCATGGCTTTGCGCCGGTATTTGCGCCGGATGATAGAAATTACAAGCGATTTTCAACTAAGTCCGGCCTTCCTTGATCTCATTCATTTTTGTTTTATTTACATTTACATCGTTGTGTTCATTCTAGCCTGTGTCATATTCATCTTGATACATGGATTTTGAAGCATGAGCAACACCGTTATTAATCTTGCATCCAGAAATTGGCGTTTTGCTGGTATCAAACTAACGCGTATACGTTTTTATTTCATGTTCGTGGAAATACGCGTCTTCCGAGAGTGGCACAATTGCTTTTACGTTCTGGCCCTCGTCATCATTTCTTATTTTGTAGCACCTCCAATGTTATCAGCATCGGGAAATTGCGTTTTACTTGTATTTGGGAGCGCATTTAAAGGACTTGGCAGTGCCAGGAGCCGCACGCGACACGCGCGCTTACGACGGATGTTATGAAGGACGGGAATCTGCGCCGTAAAAAGGCAGTGGGCGGAGCATCGAAGAATGAGCGTGTTTCACGGCCCTGTATCTCCATTCGTGGGCATGTTTGGGCGGGGGGAACACGACACATCGACAGCTGGGGGGCTGGTAGTCTCAGACACCCGAGCGTACTATGTGTCTTTAACTGCTCATGAGCCGCTTGTGAAATGCAGGTAGCTGTTTTGATATTGGTATTTGTAACCAGCACCACAGACTATCAATCCACGCAGGTCTCCAATAAAAGTTCCACGGTAATTTGGCAGATCTTCCTGGTCAGGAACCTTCTTGGTGACCACTTTTCCCCGCTTTGCAAATACAGGCTCACTCACGGAAACCGGCCTTCCCGCAGATGCACCAGAAAGTGTGGGGAAAAATACGCTCGCCTTCTCAGCTCTTGGCTGGCCACGCGGTATTGAATATATAGCTCAGTTGAAAATGCACCAGACTAAAGTTATTGAATGGTAAGCTAAGTCTGGCTATAGCACTAACCGTACCTTATTGATGGGATGTTGAGCCTGTGTCGAGCCACCGGATATTGATCGTAGATATTGAATATGGCAATTAGTGAAATATCGTGTATCCGAGGGAATATTGATATAGAATATCGTATTCTACAAAAAGACACTAAACGTTTATCGAAATACAATAATACGAATAATAGGAATAGGATGTCCTACAGAATACAACGGTGCAGGCGATATGGAAGCAGAAGATAGTGGAACGGAACCGGCGAAGCTCGGCGTGACGCTCTTTTATACTGCAGCATCCCGTCGATCTCGCTTCGAATGAAAACATATCTGTAAAATGTTTCTACATCTCAGGCATATCTGTAAAATGTTAAATGTTTCTACAGCTCAGCCTAGTGATGAGAAATCTCCCTGAAAGTAATCGATACAGCTAAGAAATGAATAGTAAACCTTCCAACCATACTTACAAAAAGTAGCGAGTTTCCCCACAGAAACGTTCCATTTCTCAACATAAAAAAGGATAAAGCCTTCGCCGTTGATCAATCCCTTTTTGGGATGCGGCACGCATTCTACTTCCATTCAGAATCGTAGTGGCTTATTGAATGCGATGTGGCCTTTACAATGACTTGCGGTGGCCGTACCAATTCACCGTTCCCGGAGGGTAGAAGGCTTGGTTGGCCTGGGCGGGAGTCGACCCGGGATTCGAACCCGGGCGCGAGTGGTAAGCGGCCACTTGTCACTACACCACCTCCGCCTCATTTCTCAACATATGATAGAGTAATTCTGGTATAAGGATACGCATACGTTCACCCAAAGTCAAGGCCATCGCATTCCGTCCATTTCTCAACAACTAGCAGAACACTCCTGATATGCGGATATCATATCAAGTTCACCCAAAGTCGTAACTATAACATTTTGTGCTACTTACCTTTTTCGAAAATGGCAAGGCCAGGCCCAATCGGTTCACGCGTCGATGGTGCACCGCGTTCCAAAAGTGCCAAAACAGGTTCTAGATACGAAAGTAGTACAGTCATAGAACTCACATAAAAGTGAAAAGAACTCATATAAACTTGACAACTGTAGGGGATCACTGATTATCAGCGTGAATAATGATGAGACAGAGCGGAGATTTCGGCAGAACAGCAACCTGCATCGTCTCATGCAGAGTACAGCGTACGAATCTGCAACTTGGGGACGTGTGTGATCTGCGAATAGAGAGAGAGGGTCGTAAGCGCGGGCGTCTGTAATGGAGAAAGCACTGGCAACATTAGTGGGACACCGTGCTCTTGTTCCTCACGTGGAGCACGGTATCTCCGTCGAGTGGAAATTCATGTTAAATCAATTCACTGCAAGTGAAACTACAACATAGCAGTAAGTCGCGTTCTTCTAAATACGGCAAGAAACACGTTAGCTGTGGCTCAGGGAGTTATTTAGTCTGTCTTATATTTCTGAAAACCATGCAGTTTTCGCTTTATGCTATATCTGAACAAAGTTATGTCAGCTGAAAGGTAGAAACTCGCGCCTGCCTAAAATTCTCCGCATCATTTTTACCATCTTCCGTGACGGGCGAGTTCAGAGTAATAAACCTACAACAAGACTGTTATACAAATTAGAAAGGAAATTTCCCAGCCTTACGTCGTCGTTTTGTCTGAGAGACGCGATCAGCAGTATATTTTGCGATTTATTTCTGGTGTAAAGCCGGCACAGGATATGCGAGTAATGTTATGTATTTTTCAAGAGAGACTGAATCTTAGTGGAAGCCCAATGGACCATACAGCACTCCGTTCTCACACCGCGCGACGCCACTGCAAATATTGGGCAGACCCATCGCCAGGTGGGTGGAAGAGGTCGTGTCGTATGCAGTTCTTCCTAGAGTGGTCTTACCGACCGGGCGATGTAGTACGTGACACGAGTCACGGAGCAACTAATTAAGTGAGATCGCATCACGAGCGAATCTGCTCGCGCGCAGGGTGTGAGGCAAGAGTCCTCGACAAACCGCACCTGTATGAGAGAACATTGTCTTTCGTGGGAGAAAAATTATGGCTTTCTTTGATCTCAATACTTTTTGTACGGTTGTATATTATGAAACGCTGTGAAGACGTTTTCCAAGATGAGCAGCTAAAAATACTTGCCCTGTGTTCGAGAAATACAAGCTTCACTATTCCACTCCACTAGTTGGCATTATCGCTTCGAGCTCAAATTTCGTTCTAAGCTAGACTTATTCTCCACATATCAGCTGGTAAGTATGGCCATGTACGCACCACCTCTCCCTCAAAACTTAACGCAATCGGTTGCAAACTGACCACCAAATTTGCGTGCTGCTGAACGACTGTCATTCCACTGCCTTTGATTCCTTTCGATATTGCTTCGCCCAAACGCCGTCAGTCTGAAAAGACTAGTGTCACCATCGCCATCATTGCTTGACCATGATGAAGGATGAGTTATATTCTTGTTCAAGCAGTATTATAGCAGGTTTGCTACTAATTGGCAGGCACTTTTATGTGCGCAGTCTACTAGGGACCGTGTTTTTTCGCCAATCACGCTAATTCATTGCAGCGTATATGCTATATATATGTACGAGAACGATGCATGCGCCGAAAACGTGTGGGATCGCGGCTCAGTTCCCATCGGAGGAGTTGTAGCATTCCTTTACTCTTACGTTTCATCCTTTTCTACTATTAATGATCTCACGTATCTTTAGTCGTCTCTACCTTTGTTCTAGTGTAATTTAATTGGTACTAAAAATTGCTTTATCGTGTAATACCATGGCTGAAATGGTGCAGCAAAGCAACAATGATGAGATTGTACAAGCGGTACTGATGAGGCATGTTTTCGTAAACTTCCTCTATCGTTTCCTATCCTCTATCTTCCTCTAGTTGTGCAACCTTTCTTTATTTCGGCAGTATGAAGGACAGGGCAGCTTCATTAGATTTCATTGCCACTTGGATTCGATGAAGACTACAATGAATTTATTAATTTAGGTGGTTTGCCGGAGGGTCTATTTCCGAAATGTAGCTTTTTCCTCCTTATTTTTCTCATGCTGCACAACCAGTTCCATCTACCACTTGTTCGGGTGTTGTATAAAAACTTAACGTTTTGTTATATGGTAATGATAATCTAAACATTGTCGTGAATAAAAATGAGAAGTTCATCTTAAATTGCATAAAGTAAGAAAGTGGAACACAGTTTTATTGGTCACTGAAGGCAGTTGGCACAATGATTCGGTGCTCGGGCTAAAATGCTAATATAGGGCGTTATATAGTGGGAAAATGGCGAAAGAACGGTGTGAAGCGGTCAAAGTACTGCGAAGAAAGCGCCTCCTTTTTCAGTGTGTTAGAAATCGATTCTGGACGAGTCTGTAGGCATCTTGCCAATAACCGCTACCGAAGGTACGGCTGAATATGTGTACTCATATATACATGCAGCATCACGGCCGCTTCATACCAATCCCTTCGCTTCATAATTTGCTTAGCAAATGAATCGATTAGAGCGTCAGGAACGTTCGTCCATTTGTGGGCGGGCGGGCGTTTGAGTCGGAATGTTGTGGCTTGATAGGGCCCTTATAAGGGCACCTCCCTTGGAGAAGACATCATGCAGCGCCTGCTCAGGGTCGCGCAATTCCGTACTGCCAGGCGTATTAATCCTACTCGTCTTGGGGGATTTATCGTGCCGACTGCCTTTAAGCAACCAGTTTCTGTCCCTCGGGCCCCGTTTTTAATTACTATACGTACTCACTTCCAGGCGCAACGCTACGACCAGCTGGATTGCCGCTAACGTACCGAATGCAACGCAGACGTCTGTCTCACTTACTGAAAAACGTTCGACTAGACTGCTTTTACAGCAGTGGATCTTATTATAGTCAATACCAGTATTGATGCTGCAACTTCGAGCAGCTTTCAACTTTGCTAGGTAACAGCGATTTACGAAACACACACACTACAGAAGCGTAAAGTTATTAAAGTTCTGGGAGAACCAGTACGTACGATCCTTCGTGGTTGTACAGCAACGTCACCAGGATTTTACCATCAACGTGAAAATGAACCAAACTCAGCTCCGCTCCCAAAAACGTCATTCGTTGATTGGAATGGGAAGACATCGGAGTAAAGATCTGCGACTGGCAACTACAGCATCTCCGCTTTGCTGACGACATCGTGCCAATGACACGAAACATCGAGCAGGTGCAACGAATACTGTTTATCTTCATCTGTGCCTTTGGAAAAGTAGGTTTGCAGCTGAATCTTACGAAGACGATGTTCATGAGAACGAACTGTTCTGCGATTCTTCGCTTCTCGTTCGACAGAAAAACATCTGATTGCTCTATTAGGTTGTTGCATAAGTTCTTATATACGTGTTTGATCCTCTCCTATTTCGTTCGCATGGATGTTGGTATTACGTCATCATATGCGTGACTTGTACATTATACTCTTTCATTACACTAGCTATCACTCACCGAGCTTGCATTTGCAGTACACAATGTCGCACAATTTGCACTGTGACAAAACGTACCTGCGCCACTGTTTGGTTTTGCTCCACAATTTCGGCTGGAATGCAAAAGAAACCCATACCAAGCTGGTGGATACATACGGTGAGGTCGTCATCTCTACATCCATCTCTTACATGGCATGCAAGAATTGTTCGACAAATTCAAGAAAGGAGACTTTTCTCTCGAAGATGCCTCCGAGGTCGGGTCGTCGCGATGGAGTTGGATTTTGGAAGTACTACGTTCCACGTGGGACGAGGACCCGTACCTCACCACCAGAGAAATGGCGACCATGCTTAGCTATGATCATTCGACGGTCACGTGGACTAGAGAAAGCTCGGCAAGGTAGCAAAGCTTGGTCGATGGGTCCCACATGAACTGTCCGCCTGAAGACCTATCGAGGAGGGTGACCACCTGCACTTTTCTCCTTCACTTTCCAAAAGGAGGCTTCACTTTCTTAACTCGATGATCATTGGAGATGAGAAGAGAAAGAGAAGGAGAAACCCACTGCCGCTTCCCACAGGGTCCTCCACGATGACCCTGTGAGGAAGCGGCTGTGGGTCGACAAAGGAGAACAGCCAGAAACCGTCCCAAAGGCAGACCTTCACCCCAAAAAGGTTCTCCTGCCTGTTGGTGGTCCAGAAGAGGCCACGGAGTATTGGGAGCTGCTGGAGGAAGGGATAGACGATTGACGCTTCCCACATACGTGACCCACGCTGCGGAAATTGAAAGATCACGTCGACCGTACTCGTGGAAGGAATGCGGAAATCTACTTTATACCATGACAACGCCCGACCTCACACTGCAAAGGCGACCCAGGCCGAGCTGGAGAAGTAGGGATGGCTGATGTCGCCCACCCCTCCTACAGCCCTGACCTCGCTCTTCTGACTACTGGCTGTTCAGCCACCTGCAGCGCTGTCTGACGGAAAAATTTCGAAACAAAGGATCAGTGTCAGAAAAGACGCTCGACGACTTCTTCAAGTCCCATCCCTCCGTCGTGGAATCGACAAGCTGCCTGAGCGCTGGCGTCGAGTAGTGAATGGTGATGGTGCATACCTCTAATCTCCAGGCTGGTTCGTTTTTGATATATTTACAAAAAAGTCGTGTATAAGAACTTATGCAACAACCTAATAGTTGTGTGTACTCAAGTCAGGAAGTCAATGTGATGAGCGACCTAGAGGCGGATTCTAGCTGAGGGAACGTACGGCTTTGGGAGCATTGATCGAGGGAGTAACGAAGAAGACGAAGAATGCCCGGCTCTGTGACGGGGCAACATCCGGCAGATTGACTGAAAGTCTATCGACTGGAAGTCTTTTATAGCAGACAAAGGCGTTACCACAATCGTAGCACCTAGACTGGAACCAGAACAGATATTCTTCATTGTTGCCTGTGCTTCATGCTATGAGTTCCCTTATCACAGCCCGAGGCTTTTGCCAGCGTACAGACATACTTCACCGACATAGCCGACAGACTCGCAAACACACATAAAATCTGTAATCTATGAAGTAGAAAACATATTCAGCACTGGAGGCAACTTTCCGTAATATAGTATTAGGTTGGCGAAACAGTATTTTCCGGTTCTTTTCAAAGTTGTTATTCAATATAGAAGGATATCGGGTATTTGGGTATGCCTGGGAATATTCTAGAATATTCACGAAGCTTCACACCTATGGGGCATAATGAACCGTTTCACTTCCATTGAGCACTAACCATGGCTGAAATTACCAACATCAATATTTGAGCAATATTTTTCTACGAGTGGCGCCGCAAGATTAATGTAGCCGCTGTAGCTCGAAAGGTCAACGACGCATTGGGTGAAAGAACGACTACCGAGTGTACCGTACCTGGTTGGTATAAATGCTTCGAGATGGGGGGACCACATGAACGATCGACCTCGTAGTGAAGGTCCTCCAGTGCTCGAAGATTCGGCATTCCTCGCCGCCATTAAAGGAGAGCCATACACCACAGTACGGGATTTAGCAAGCAGGTACGGAGCACGCATGCGACGGTTGAAAACCGCGTTTACCNCTTGGATGCTGAAAACTTTGACGAATGGATACCTCATCAGTTGACCGACGGCGTGTGAATGACCCGTGTGTGTGAGCGTACTACGTGGTTGTGTGAGCATACTAACGTGTCTTTAAAAGGAAACGCGCCAAGCTCGATCCCCCGTCAGGCCAGTGAACGACGCTGGAATCGACATGTACCTGTGACGAACAGGTGTTCGACTGAGTAGAGTGATGCCCCTAAATGCTAACAAACAGTATAGGTCGCTCGGGCTTTAGACGGTCCCCACGTGTGTGTAAGTCCATGACATACTCAATTCTCGGTACAATGTCCTCTATTTCAATTTTCATTTCTCGGACAAATTAAACACTTTTCCTGATCCTTCAAGTTCATTCAGATCCGAACACACGAAAATTTGCAATGCAAGCAACAACGCCAATCTCGAAAAGCAGTCCGCCTATTTTCGGGATTAATATCCCTTCCCCATTTCGATCCGCTTAGCCCCTTGTGGACCTCAATGCCACGATGGTCCCCGCTCCTTATGCTCTCTTGCAAACTGATTCGTAATTTTTTGATATTTGTCTGCCACCAATTAAACACAAGCTCCGCCACAATGGGCGCGTTAAATCTTCTCTTCTACAGCGAGACAATCTGACACATCTTTATTCGCATTTTTGCCGTGCCGTGTCTGGGTTGTTTCTGTTAACGCCTTTTAAGATGTTCTGGTTTGGGCTCCAACCACCCCCCCCCCCCGCAACTCCGTCCACAATTGAATGGTGCCTGACTCCAAAAGGTGAAAAAAAACCCGCTACGCCCAGTCACTCTTTCCCCAGTGTCCGAAGTCCTCTGGAAACCGTTCCTGGAATTTTTAACAGCTCGGCTCCGGCCACACTCGCTCCGCGCTCCGCCAACAACGGATGTGTGCCTGATCCAGGCGATCCCTCCGAAAACGGACCGTTTACGAGTCTGTCTGTTCCGCCCACATCGGAGTAGGTTCCGTCCACAACATGTGCCCCACATTTTCTTATAGCCGGAACCATTTGGTGACGTTTGATCTACTTTTTTTTCTGGCGCCCTTCTTGCGTCTCATAGAAACTGTTTTTACCAGACCCTGTTGTCGGGCGTTCGGGCCCGCACGCCACGCGTGCTCAGGTCCGCCTACATACGTGTGTACCCCCACCAGTCCTCCACCGGCGACCCGTTTGCACGACCGTTGGATGCCACTTTCCGGTTTCTATTCTAGAAGTTTCTCGGGAACCCAAGCACGAATTTTCAGAGCAAGCTTCCCTCCTCTGTGGGCAGGTCTCAACACACCTCAGGCATGCCAAATTCTCTCCAGGTGTTGCCCTCCTTCATTGACCTTTTTGCGGCAACCAAACTTTTCGGGAAGCGAGCGACTTTTAATTTCAGATCCACTCTTTGCACAACGAAGATACTCCTACCCGCGCATTTATGCACTGGCAATTTAGGTCCCGCTCCCTTGGCCACGCGCACTTGCTTTTTGCGGAATTTTGATATCTTTTCGAATTTTTTGCATTTTTGGACCGCTCCACAAAGCCCGCCCACCGTGAGAGGCTCCGCCCACTTCGGAGGACCCGGCCCACTCTTCGAAAATGGTGCAGATCGGGTATAGAGACTTGGCTTGCATACTAAGGTCTCGTTCGTCACTCGGAACAAGAAAATCCGGTAAAGTTTATTCCGAATGATCAGCAATACCCTAGCATGCAAGCTAAGGCTCTATACTGCCGATTTGAACCATTTTTGGAAAGTGGGCCGGGCTTCTTCAAAGTGGGCGGAGCCTCTTACGGTGGGCGGGGCCTCAAGTAGCAGTCCAAAAATGCAGATTTTGAAAAAAATTCAAAATTCCGCAGAAGTCAGGTGCGCGTGGCCAAGGGGGCGGAGCATAAATTGCCAGTGCATGAATGCGCGGGTACGAGTATCTTCGTTGTGCAGAGTGGATGTTAAATTAAAATGCTGAAAAAGTTATGAAATTTCGAGGTTCGCAACAAACCCTTTAAGGACTGGGTGGAGTTGGCCATGCGTTGAAAATCTATGTCCACGCTGACAAGAAGGGTGACCGTCGAAGCAGGGTTCGCGTGGTGTCTGGTGTGATTTGGTGGGTGAACTGCCCGGTCTAAAAAGATGGTGAATTTGATTTGAAGCTGGTGTAGTTTGGTTGAGAAGTGG
>MU912297.1:15512-44580 GCA_036418165.1 Cooperia oncophora
TGTCCATGTTTTCACCGATGCTTCGCAATATGCATAGGCCGCTTCGTCCTATCTAGTCGAAAAACATGACGGTCATCCGATGAAGTCATCATTTCTGGTTTCAAAATCGCGTATAGCTCCAAGGAAACCTCTGATGACGATTCCAAAATTAGAGCTCTCAGCTCTGGTTATCGGAGCGAATCTTCTCCACTACCTGAAACTTCATTTAGACATTGTTATCGATCTTCTTATGGTCGGATAGCAGGGTCGCACTCGCTTGGACACAATCAGAGAAGGACCTACCAATATTCATTCGCAACCGCGTCCGGACCATAAGAGATAAAGCGTCAGAAGCCGTCATTCGTTATGCTTCGCTACCATCTATCCCTCTTCACATGTAAGAAGAATCATCTTCTACGAGTCTCTACGAAGGATAAACAACTCCGCTCTACCACAGGATGCGAAAGAACCGATTTTCCTTCCGAGGAAAAGCAACATCACGTCGCTCTACATTCTCTACGTTCATGAGAAGAACCATCACTGTGGCACAGAGCAAACATGTTGCTCTTCGTCAGTCTGTCTGGATACCGAAAGGACGATCAACAGTCAAACGTGTCATCAACAACCGCTGTTACGTATGCAAAAGGCTCAAGGCGAAACCGTTCAAACTTACCGGATTTCCCACTGCATCCCAGCCCATCGCGTGAATCCGCCTGCCTATCCTTTCGAAAACTCAGGACTGGATGTTATGGGGCCAGTGAAATACAGATCTATCGAAGGAGGAATCAAGAAATGCTGGTTCTTGCTCATAACGTGTCTCAACTGCCGCGCCATCGTTGTCGACGTAATCCACAGATTATCATCAACTACCTTTCTTCATCATCTCAGACGGTTCATTGCCACATATGGATGCCCGAAAAGGATTCTATGCGACAACGCACCTGCATTCAAGTCCTTTCGCAGAAGCCCAATCAGAGGAGCCGATTTGTGAGAAAGAAGACAGAGACCTGATGGATTACTGTGCAACCAACAGAATTCAGTTCAAGTTCATTCCGGCGTTCAGTCCATGGCAAGGAGGCGTGTACGAAAGGATGGTAGCCGTCTTCAAAACGTCTTTCACACACGCTACAGGTCATCGAATACTACCCTTGGAAACCCTGGAGACACTCGTCAAAGAATCCGAAGCCATCTGCAACTCAAGGCCACTCACATATGTAAACGATCAAGCGGACTTCATACCACTCAGACCAGTAGATTTTATACGCCCTTCAGCGCTTCTTTCAGAACCCCGTCTCCTAAATGAAGATGACGAATGGAAACCTCGCTACACAACAAGGGATCACCTGATCAGAGACTGGAAGTCAGGACTTCATCTTCTGACTTCTGGCAACAGATGGAGAATGAGTACCTCACGTGCCTCCGTGAACGCCATCAAACAACACTTCCTCATCCAACGCCATCAAACAACACTTCCCCATCCAAGGTCGTATCATAGCGAAAGTCCAACTTATGGAGAATATGTGCTGATTCACGATAGCGACCACCCGAGAGGGACGTGGAAAATGGGACAAATTTGTGGATCAACCGACGATTATTTGCGGTCAGTTCAAATACGTCTACCATCCCAACGAGTGATCACCAGACCAATTAACCTCATCAGTCGCTTCGAAATCGACTCCGAACCAATAGCCAGCACTGATCCTTCGATTCGGGCAGAAAGAGAAGACGTGAATGCGACACCTTCCCATCCGATGGTCACACGTTCCAAAAGAAGACAAACACTACTACAGAATCTACTTTCGCTGTTCATAATTTTTGCAGCCTTCCCATCGTTTGCAAATTCGACCAGCAGTCGATGCCCCGGCGAACCAACGATCGCTAGGAAAGTCATCTACGCAACTCCATGCGTCACAAACGGAGCTGCAATCGCCACGTATGATGATCACGATCGACGTCACATATGTTGGTTCCCAGTTGAGTGTCCAATGGGAGAGATTCGACCAGTGCGTCCAGATGACTCACGTCTTTGCGGACCGAAATGCGAATGTCCACAATGGTCACAGTTCTGTTCACATTACAGCGGAAAACACATACAACAATCAAAGGTATCAAACGTTCCATCGGTGCTTCTTGACTTTGTTCCAGACGAAGTGTGCTCCTTCAAGAAATCTCCGACATGCAGTCAAAGGAAGAAAATTGGACTGTTCAATCAAATCGAGCTATACGATGAAGCCCTGCTCTTAGTACCCACTCTTCAAGTCACAGTCAAGGATTATATGGACACGAGCGACTTCATATGCATCAATTCAGAAGGAAAAAGGCTTCCCTCAACACCGCCGTACAAAGGAACATCTCTTTTCTGCCAAAAACATCAGTGCTCCTCCGAGTCGACAAATTCCGCGTGTATGACTCACCAATAGCGCTATTTACATGGGACAACACTACGTCGACACCAACCACTATGCCAATTAAGGCATGGGGCACAACTACACGGGAGTTTTACCCACATCTATCGGAAGTCCATGCCGAAACCATTTCCATGAAGACCAATTGCTCGCAGGGAGGAGTAACGATTGAAGCAGATCGAGAAGTAAGTGCGATGGAAGCATGCATTCGGTCATACTGCATCAGCATCTTCAACGCCACTACCGCAAATGTACTGTTCCCTACGGAGCTAGTAGTCTTCAAGTACACCGTTACGATCAGAGCTTGGAAGAATGGACAACGCCTCCACGATTCCTCGATCACATGCCCTTCTCATCCAATATGCGAGATCCTTCGCTGCAACATCTGTCTGGAAAAGATCTACAACACGCAGTGTTGGACAACTCCCGACACCATTCTCGTTGTAGCATTCGTTACAATTATGATATCGCTGTACTGGATTCTCGCTCCAATCGTCTCCATCATCAAGAAGATCATAAAAATATACGTTTTCTTTCTACAGTTCAGTTTACAGTTTTCTACAGTTACAGTACAGTTACAGTTCTTTCTCTTCAAAAGCGTCATCAACTACTTGTGAAAGTCGAGGAGAATGGAAGCTTCAGAGAGGATTGACCCCACTTCTCAACCACTTCGCGTGTACAATAGAAGAAGGCACCTATCTTCGAATCGTCATCATCCCTATCGAGTTTCGCCGAGTACGACTGCACTGGCAATTCTAGCTTTGACGTCGAAAGGTGGAATCTGTTGTTCTGACGTCATTTCAATTGCGAGCTCGACGGAAAAATGTTTGATAAACAACACTACAACAACTTGTGTCTTCAACAAAGGAGTATCCCTAACTCTCCAGCCACTCGGACAGGAAGTATGCCTCTCTTTGAGAAACACGAGAAATGAGTCGATAGGTATTATTTCACTCCGCAAAGCATTCGCTACGTGTGTCAGAAGAAAATCGAGTTTTTCACGAGAGACCATTCTCACCGAATCTGTACAGATGTTATCGAGCAGGAAGCTGTCAAAAGGGTAAATGCGACACAACGAAATCGTCTGACATCGTCGGAGAATTCAGCTGGAGAGCAGCAAATCACCCTGGATTTACCTTCTGCAGGACCAGCTGTGGTTGCCTACTCACGTGTGGATGTTTTTTCTGCACACCTTCCTGCCTGTTCTACAGATACTACGCAGCACCAACTTCGGATAACATCTACACTGTTTTCACTTGTCCAGTGTGGGAACTGACTGTAACTGCTGAAATGACACTCCAGCTGCAAGGAAAAGCAGAAACGTTCCCCGTCATTCTCCGCCCAGGAAGAACTACACGGATAAAGGATATAACGCTATCACTGCTATCAACCATATCTCCTCAACTACCAGTCCTCGGATCAACATTCATCACGGACGGTACGACATCAGCTATGACGATGAATGTGCAAGCAAACGCACTGACACCAGGAACACCAGCGCAGCTTCAGTGTCTGTCGAAAATGGATGCGGCTCAATTCCGTTGTAGGTTCTTATCAAGTGCTTGCAGCTGCTCCGCTGGATCTTAGACGTTTAATCAAAACACCCTCCCTCTGTTCACCAAAAACGTCATGATTGAACACTATGACGACACTGTAGCTGCACACGCTCGGATCGGATCCGCAATCTCCTTACAGCTTGAGATGGAGAACGTCAACGTCGTTTCCCTGCAAAGCGAAGCACACTGTTCCATCACGAGCTCAACTGTTGAAGGATGCTACTCGTGTCTACTCGGCGCTGGTCACCATCGTGTGCTACTCCAGTGAGGATCAAACGACAGCCGACATCACTTGCGACAAACAGCAACAAATCGCCGTCTGCACCAGGAGTGGCAAATTGTCAGAAATTGTGTTCCACTTCGACTCACCATCAGTCAACATGAATTGCACCGTCTCCTGCCCCGGAGGGGAATCCAGCTTCCAAATCAACGGCGTTCTTGACTACGTGAACGACGCAAGCTTCCAGGACGAAATCTCCTTCAGGCAACACTGTCACGGCAGCGGTCAACTGGATATCATCACTCCCGAGCAAAACCATCACATTACTTTGTAACCTAAGCATATTCGCATATATTAAGATTTCCCTAATTTTTATAATCTTTGTAATGTCTCTGAATTGCATTGCTTCATTAACACCTTCATTCTTCTAAAAGAAAGAGGCGAACCTAATGCTTGCCGAGAATTTATCTGATCGATAATGTTTTCCTTAGAAAAATGTTCATAAATCATTTCCCATATAGGTTGAATCACTTTCCTCAACATAGACGATGTTTAAAGGCAATTCCCGCGACCGCACTTCATATATAATACAGTTCAAAAATAGAATTGCTGTGCGCTTGTTGACCTACTGAAGAATATTGAAGTTCGAAAAACCGCCCGCAATAAGACCCTCTTTATTGCAATGGATCGTGATCACCGGACGAGCATAAGACGGTCAAGATCGATTGTGAATTGCAAAGGACGACGATACACTGTGATGAGAGGAGAGAGACCAGAAAACGGCGGGCGAGAGAGCACAATGGCATCGTCACGATGACACGGGTATCGGAGGTCGGCATGGGCCTATTGGGCGCCAATGGGCCTAAAACCTTTGCGTTTTGCGCTCTACTTGCTAGTTTTCGACTTTTGCAGCCAGTACAGCGTCTGCGGGTACCTGCCTGTTCGTCGTGCACATTTGAGAGCACTTAGCCTTATTTTATCGCGGACCGTGCCTTTAAGTTCATGCTTATTATATTTTGACGGGCGGCACAATCAGAGCATAAGATTGGCTCTAAATTAACTTTCTGACTCACATAGTTAGCATATATAAACCCCCTCAGTGCACATTATGTCCGGTTTTGTACCACGGAATAAAGCTTCGACTCGCTTCGACCATATGTTGGACAATACGCGGAAGACTATATGCGAGCCAACACCACACCCACCGCGCAGATGAACGAGAACGACGGATAATGCCGCAAAGCTTATCAATCAACTCGCCAATCGAGTCATCCATCTGCCGCACGATTGCTCCAGCTTCTCTGTATTTACCGCTTGGGCACAAGAAATTGCCCGTAGTCTTACTGCTGTCCATCGTGATATTCTCCGAGAGCGAATTTTCCCATGTTTCGTTGATGATAAATACCGCAAACAGTTGCAAGATGCGATGAAGAGATGCAACGTTTCGGTCGCACATATTTCTTCTTTATTACCTCGAGCCTCAGGCTTGAGTGCATTTTGACTAGGTACTTACGTGCGATAGAAACGACGCAGATCATCATCAAAGCAGACCTACGAGGAGGCAAAGCAGATCCGCACCTTCATGCACTTCATGCAGGACGTTAAGCAAGCCCCTCCAGACGAGCTTCCAGCATCGGATGCACATTCTCGCCTAAACTTAACACTGGTGGCCAAATAACTTCTCGCGAGCACTTGATCATGAGTAAATCAAGCAAATCGTTGATCAGCTCTTAAAGCATGTTGACGACTACGCCACGATTCGGTTCCCCGCAGAAAGCAGCTTCGATTTCATCACGTGCTCCTACTACTTCCGACGCCCTCACTTCTCCTCCCTTTCGGGAGGGTGGACAGAAGTCCACTTCTTCCAGGAGGTGTATGCGTGGCAGCGGGCAGCCTACGGGCACGGGGAGAGGACGAAGCAGAGCGGCACCGTTGCGTGTCGCTGGGAGCTTCCAGCAGCCGTGAAAGTGGGACAGGACCCCGTATGGGTTCTTATCCGCCACCGGCCGCAGGCAGAACCCGACGATTCGCAACCGCCATGTATTTTCTGCTCAACCAGAAAACACTTTCCGCTGAATGCAATTTCTACAAACGACTCTCAGAGAGAGCGAATATCCTTCGGGAGATTCACATTTGTAGTAATTGCCTCAAGGACCATTGGAGTTCTTGTTCCCGCGAACAATGGTGTCGTCTATGTAAACAAAGTGGTCATCATCAGGCCATTCGCGTGCTTAAAATTGCTATCGTGGACATAGGCGTACCAGCTTACCGCGTTTACCGCGAAGATCTAGCGTGAGACACGTACATCGCTGATCGGAAGGGAGCATCGAAGGCTCCGTGGCCTCCCCCATGAGCTCCCCGGGTTCTTGCTCTCGGTCTTATACTCGAGCTCGTCCTGGTGACAAGAGATCGATATCACATCGCCAACCCTCTCGAGGTTCATCGAGAGCCCGCAAACAGGGTTACCTCCAGCGACCGTACTAAACAGCACGGATCGTATATTTACCACTGGTCGGGTGAAAACACTTCGACTTTCGGTCGGGTCTTACCACTTTAGGCAAGGCGATCAACGCAATGGGTACGTGGCAACGACAAAATCTATCCACAATAACAACATCCACTGGCAATGGCAACATCAGTCAAGCTCACAACCTATCGTTTTCGGTCAACGTCTTCAGTCAACGTCTTTGGTGAACTTCTTGGTCGACAACGTCCAACGAAAGGAGGATCCCGACGCAGCTTAGCAAGCTTTTCTCTTTTTCTCTTTTTCCTTCAAGTTGCCTTCAAGGCACTCGTTTCCCCTTCTTCTCTCGAGTGCCCTTAAGGCGCTCTCCCCTTTCTCGTGTACATTTTGTATATTTTGTATCCTTTTTGGGGTGCCCTTAAGGCTCTCATTTGCGTGTTTTCGAGGTACTCTAAGAGTACTCTTGAGATACTCTTGAGGTATTAGGTTGTCCGGAAAGTTCTCAGCGTTTTGTGTTACTATTTTTTGTACATTCATTGCTGATTAAAAACTCATTCTCCCTTGCGTCTCAGTAGTACATCCTGAAGAGAATTTCTTGCGCTATCTGATGGTATAATTGCCGTTTCACCATTGCTTGATAAACCCCCTTTTCCCTTTTGAAGCATGTCAAAAGAGCAACTTCGGACGATATTTTTCTTCAACTACAAATTGGGTCAATCCGCAGTCGAGACAGCTCGACAAATTAAAGGCACGTTCCGCGATAAACTAGGGCTAGGTTCTCATAACCGTGCCCGACGGTCAAGCAGGCAACGTCAGAGGCTATGCTGCTTACAAAAGTTGAAAAACAGCAAGCAAAACGCGGCGCGCTCAGCTTTTAGGCCCATTGGCGCCCGATAGGCCCATGCCGGCCTCCGGTGATCGTGTCGTTGTGACATTGCCATTGTGCTCTCTCGCTCGTAGTTTCCTGGCCTCATCGTTCGTTTTCTGGCCTCTCTCGTCTCTTATCAGTGTCTCGCCGCCTTTTGCCATCCACAATCGATCTTGACCACCTTACGCTCGTCCGGTGATCATGATCAATTGAAATAAAGAGGGTCTTATTGCGGGCGCTTTTTCGTGGTTCCTTCCCTTCATTAAGTCAACAACCACAGGGCAATTCTATTTTTGAACTGTATTACCTATGAAGTGTGGTCGCGGGAATTGCCTTTAACCAGGTGGGGGCCCAATAGTGTTGGAGAAAGCACCGTGCGACAATGGTTCGACAAATTTCGTTCTGGAGATTTCAGCCTTGAAGATGAACCTCGTAGCGGTCGACCTAAAGCAATACCTGACGAGGATTTGAAGGCGTTTGTGGAGGCTGACCCATCCCAAACAGTTCGAGAGATTGCAGAAAAGCTAGGCGTTGGCAAATCCACTGTTGCGGATGGTCTGAAACGCATTGGGAAGGTGAAAAAACTCGACAAGTGGGTGCCCCACAATTTGAGTGACCGGCAGAAATTGGCACGTCTCGAGGTTTCTTCTTCACTGCTTTTGCGCAACCCGTTTTTGGACCGAATTGTCACCTGTGATGAAAAGTGGATCATGTATGATAACAGGAGACGTTCCGGACAGTGGTTGGATGCCGACGAACCACCGAGGCAATTTCCAAAGCCGAATCCTCACGAAAAAAAGATTATGGTCACAGTGTGGTGGTCATCGGCTGGTGTGATCCACTATAACTTTTTGTCACCAGGCCAAACCATCACAGCAGAGTGTGAAGAAATCGACGAAATGTACCGAAAATTGCGTCAGCTGCAGCCAGCACTTGTCAACAGAAAGGGTCCGATTCTTTTGCATGACAACGCCCGCCCACACGTTTCACAAATCACTATCCATAAATTGAACGAATTGGGGGTTGAAGTTCTACCTCACCCGCCATATTCTCCAGACCTTTCACCAACCGACTATCACCTTTTCAAACATTTTCAGAACTTCCTTGCTGGAAAATACTTCATCAATCAGGACCAGGCAAAAAAAGCCTTCGTAGATTTCGTGGATTTCGTGGATTCTCGACCACCCAGTTTTT
The DNA here is from genome assembly GCA_036418165.1 of Cooperia oncophora. NCBI lineage: Eukaryota > Metazoa > Nematoda > Chromadorea > Rhabditida > Trichostrongylidae > Cooperia > Cooperia oncophora. The sequence goes on from MU912297.1 coordinate 24,199, forward strand.
TTTTGATGGGATTTATCGACTGGTGTCACATTGGCAAAAGTGTGCTGATTCGAACGGTGCTTATTTCGATTAAATCCGATGAGTATTAAGAAAGTTATGATCGTTTAAAGTGAAACACTCAAAACGCTGAGAACTTTCCGGACAACCTAATACTTCCCGCTGAGGTGCTTTCATTTGCTGTTTTGTATATATTTCCGCGTGTTGTTTTCGGAGACACTCTCAGATGTCCCTTGATTTCTTGTTTTCAAGGACACCTTTGGGGTGTTCTTTGATGTTCTGCGTTCGATGGTTTTGGTCTCCTTTTCAGGCAGCCCTTAAGGCACCCATTTGTTGTCATGAGTATACGGTTGAGAGTAGGGACCGTCGTATTAGGTAGTTATCTGTGAGGAAAGACCAGACCATCACTCCTCTTACCGCTTTACCGCCTTATCGCTTGTTTGGCCTAATTCAGACACACTGGTGCATTTGTGCTTTTTTGCTGGGAGGTCTCCGTAGTGCATCACTCCTGCTGGCAGGTCTTTCTTCTTGTCTCGGCAGCGTCGCGGTTCGCGATGCCTCGGGCGCACCGTGTGCCTGGGCTCTGCCTTGCGCTACGGTCAAACCTGCGCTGCACCCGTTAACCAATAGGTGAGAGCCACGTGGCGCCACGCCGCGTGCTGCTACTATATGAAGCAGCCGGCGGAAAGCGGAGCTCTCTCGGCGTCCCTCTCTTGCTAAGAGGAGGGCACCAGTCTCCTGCGCCGGCAAAATGCTGCCTTACCGCTAACGACATCAATCAAGGATCGATGGATTGGTCGTCTAGGACGGCAGGGATGAGTATAAGAGGAAAAAATTGGTGCCGTCATTCACGCTGCAAATAATTATGAGTATTTTGTATTGTGTGTTCTTGTGTAAGGGCAGATAGCTGGGAGCGCCAGGGCGGGCGACCTACTAAGGCGCTGTAGGTTGTAGTGTCATGTTGGTTGTGCGTCCAAGCGACCAGGGAACCCTTGGTCTGGTCCTCGTGGCCGGGCCAGGGCAGGCCAGTCGTGGGGACAGTGCTACCGCAAGTTCCCCCACAACCCCCGGGATAGGGAACCCTGTAGACCCTCGGGGAGCGGAGGCTGCACTGGGGAGAGACCAGTGCGGTCCCCGAGGAGGACCCTTAGGATGACGTGAGTTCCTGGATTCGGGACTCACGGGGCTCTGAACCACCTCGATGCGTCGTGTTGGAGGGGTCAGAAGGGCGACTGCCTCTGAACCACGACACGGGAGAGACCTCGTTCAGGGGAGGGGTGTCGCACTAACGCCACCATTTCACGATGCTGTACCGTGAAAAATAGCACTGGCCGATATTCAAAGTGTGCAGAAGATAGCTTCGTAGATCAGAGAATGCCTCCTCTCACACGCAGGTTTGAAAATGAATACTCGCCAAGAAAATCTGTCCTGCACTTCAGTTGAAGCAAACTTCTGTGTTATTAACGAAGGACACTTCACACTGAACTCCGTAACATTGTCCCGCACAAGCAGGTAAGCAAGAGTTTATCTCATTTCCACTCGAAGAAAACTTAATCCGATTCGGTCACATTGAAAAATGCACTACTCGTCTGAAGCGAAAAGTGCAGTCTTAGAAACAGCTGAAGCAACAGAGAAGATTTTCAGTCAAAATAAGTTCATTACGTGCCCTAGAACGAAGTGCATTTCTATGATTCAATTACCAAACAGCACAACGTTTAGTAGGATTCATCGGAGTACCAATCGCGCATTTGAAGGCAGCAGCAAACTCTGGCTGATTGGCGACAACCTGATTAACCCTGGAAAACTGATATTGACACTATTCAGTGAAACCAAATACTAATAAAAATTGGAGCTGCAGCATGTGTACACTTCGCACGAATACAGTCAAAATTTTGCTCCATTATTATTCGCGTATGGCATCATATAACTCTAACCTGACCTTTATGCCATGGAGAAGTCCCTACACCGGGAAACGGACCACATGGAAATGTCTGAGGTATCCAAGTGCAAAAATGTTCTCCAGAATAGAAACAGAGATCAAGGGCTCTGGTGAAGTTATCACGAGACTTTGGGTTCTTTAGATAGGGTATGTAACCTTAACACTGTCTCTACTTTTGTAAAAGCGACATCTTGCGATGGGTGAGCTTTCTGAAAGCCGCAGCTTAGCTATGACTCCTACGTCGATCTCAATAACCGGCAGACCAGACAATATCGAGCAGCTTTGCTCATGGGAAATCACATGGAGTACAAAACGACCGCAGGGAAAGCCTTCCTATCCTCGAGTCTCCTGCACACACATTGATGCAATATCACACGCGATGCCAGGGGATCTGACTGCGCCGTCTATCTTCAACTTTGTTCACACAGTCTCAACTGCGTAAAAAGGTGACGGTAGAACAGAGTCGTAGCCTTTGAATATATTTTATGAGGATTCAAAATAATAACTACCAACCGGGAAATACAAATTCATTAGGAGCTAGACGATCCTGACTTCTGGCTCCATAACGTTGTCAAAGAACCTTGATATTCTTGGTGAATTGATTTGTTCTAAAGTATGTTCATGAGCTAGTTGACCTTTAAGGCACGCGTGGCTCGAACTACTCAAGTATTTATTCGGGTAGGGTAGGTAAGCGACAGCCAAAATCGAATGATACTCAAGGCTTCACGTAGATTCAGCAATTAGGTAGGGGAACAATGGAAGCTGGCCGGCAATCTTTTACCGATCATCCTTCTTGAACCAGAATGACCTCTACTGACAAAGTGAGTATCATGTTAATTTCTATTTGGCCTAAAGGATAAAGGATAAAGTCTTCGCCGTTGATCAATCCCTTTGTGGGATGCGGCACGCATTCTACTTCCATTCAGAATCGTAGTGGCTTATTGAATGCGATGTGGCCTATACAATGACTTGCGGGGCCAGCCGATGTACAAGTCAGTGTTTTATCCTCCCAGACGAATCTGGTACCAATTTACCGTCCCCGGAGGGTAGAAGGCTTGGTTGGCCTGGGCGGGTGTCGACCTGGGATTCGAACCCAGGACCGCGCGAGTGGTAAGCGCGCCACTTGTCACTACACCACCTCCGCCTCCTGTTTTGTTGCTTGTTGCCAACTGTTCTACCTGAACTCAAAAAAAATCTCGAGTTGATTCGTCAACGTGTAGCCGAAAGACTACAATCAACTACCCACCGAGGTCCGAGCTTGCGAAGCTGTGCTGAGAAACTATAAAAAAAATACCTTTAGGAGAGAAGAGCAGCAGCGCTGACGGGAGCAGGCCATGTGAAGAGTTGTATAACTAACACATGGTCCCGACAGCAGACTCGAATGTTTGGGAAATCTCCCGCTTGTTCTCACTGAAATTCTTACCCTGCACTAGATGATGTACGGCCATGCGGGCGAGCAGTTTTGGATAGGATTCAGCAAGATCGACCACATCCAGCCAGTAACGGGAAACGCTTGAACACAAGATGCCTGTTGTTTCATCATTCATCATCTCTGTCGAGAAGAAGAGGTGGAACCTGAGCAACCCAACTGTTGCTGCTCAAAACATGAGGATTTTTCTTCAATTCGAGCGACTTCACAAGGGGATTTCATCACTTCACAAATGGTCATTCTCAGCGTAAATAGAGAGGTTCGGCACGTTGGCACAATCTCGCCCAAACTGTTCAACGGCCTCTTGAGTAAGATGATGCGTAAGTTGGAGTGGGAAGAAGTTTGGGTGAAGACGGACGGTCGCCCATTACATCGTCACGACTTTGCTGACGACTTCGTTCTCGAACATCGAGCAAACAGAGCGGATGCTGCCTAATTCCGACGTACGCTGAGAAATTGGTTCGCCGATTGATCTAGCGGAGGCGATATTCATGAGGAACGGATTGGATTCTGCGGCCTCTTTTTCGTTCAACAGAAAGTACATCTATGAATATTCTACCAATGTGTACCTGCGTAGGGAAATCAACATGAAGGGCGACTTAGAGCAAGAGCGGTGCAGGAGAAAGCGGCGTGGGGTGCTTCCAAGGACACTGAGGAATTAGCGAATGAACAAGAACACCAGGCTACGGCTCATCTCTTCTATTCAGCTGTCGTTCCTGCTTCAACTCACGCCTCGTCGACTTGGACTCTACGAAAGCAGGACAATGATTTCCACGTTGTCCCTTGTTGTAACCTTACCAGGAATGATCAACAGGTCAGACCGGCCATTTCCAATGAGATGCACATCATTATACTCACTACACTACTACTACTTAACACGGTAAATTAAAAACTATCTTCAAAATTTGCGGAACGATTCTCTGAGCGGAGTTATGGAGGTTTTTCCTTACTGTTTTGTTATGATAACTGCTGTTTAACGCCGCAGTACGCGTTCCGAATGTTATCACAAGAATGCTGAGTTGTGGGCAAAAGTCGTGCCCCAGGCGGGAGTCGAACCCGCACCTCACGCTTTCCGGGCGAGTGCGCTATCCGTTACGCCACCAGGGCCGCTTTTACCCTCTCAGCTTAACGGCTTATGCCGTAGCCTTACAGCACTCACACGTTTAACTTGGTGAGCCGGTCAGCCGTAATCGTTAGATATCGGCATGGAACCGCAAGGCCGAAGGCTTTACAAGTTTTTGAAGCTGTTTTGTTATGATAACTGCTGTTTAACGCCGCAGTACGCGTTCCGAATGTTATAATGTTGATGTTGCTACTGCGGCGTTAGACAGCAGTTATCATGACAAAACAGCTTCAAAAACTTGTAAAGCCGCGTTCATACAGAGCGCCTCCGCGGCATCCGTGGCCTCCGCGGCCTCCGCGGCCAGGCGCGAAGCGTATGCGTCGCGGCCTCTTGATGGGGACGCTCGAACGCAATCAATACCTTGAAAAATGGGTTTCAGCTGATCTGGTTCAACTGGTCCCAACAAATGGGAACTCAACTGCAGCAAAATTTCGCCCTTGGCGGGTGTCCCTTTTTAACACATTGGCGACAAGGCGCCATTTCGCGTGCCTGCCGCGTGGGAAGAAGCAGTTTTTCCCTATTTTCGAAGAGTGCGCATAAATGCTAGGGCGTTTTTGCACCAAAACACTTGAAGAAGGACTAGTTTTCAATGCAGAAGTTAGTAAGGCTTTGCTGTTCTTTTTTATCTTCAAGATAAGCCCTTAATTTTCGTGGAATACTACCGCCCCATACACGTGGAACGTGGGAACAAGGAATATTTTCGCGCCAGAGGTGGTAAATTGGATTCGATTCAGATCTGCTATTGTTGAAAGTTACCTTATCACGTTAGCTATCTGCATGTGGAGCTTCAGTTCTATTCATCCAAAACTTACCTTTTTTCCTAAGGAAATTATTTTTGTTGTCTCCTCGGTAAAATACTCTCAATGACACAACTGCTTGTTTTACAACTACTGTATATTCCACAATGCCTTCCCGGACAATATGTACATGGTGAAAATTTGAAATGTTTTCAAATGGGTTTTTTTCCAGGATTTTGTTCGAAGTGCTTCTGAAAATCTTTCCAATTTAACATTCATTTTCACCATGCACAGCGATTTCTAAGCCGGAGGATGAAAAATATAGTTTTCGTGTAGAATGGTGCATTGTGGTAACAATGAATGCTGGAATAATGACATCCCGACTCAAAACACCTTTTGAAAATTACCACTATGCACTTCAACTACATATATTGAAAGGAAAACCGAGTTTACAGCGTGATTATCAACTTTCGAATAAGTTTCGGCGTCCCAACCAAGAGGCCGCGACGCGTACGCTTCGCGCTTGGCCGCAGAGGCCGCGAGGCCGCGGCCTCTGCGGAATTTCCAAATCGATACGTATACTTTGCTTGCTCTGAAAATTCCGCAGAGGCCACGGATGCCGCGGATGCCGTCTGTATGAACGCGGCCTAAAGCCTTCGGCCTTGCGGTTCCATGCCGATATCTAACGATTACGGCTGACCGGCTCACCAAGTTAAACGTGTGAGTGCTGTAAGGTTACGGCATAAGCCGTTAAGCTGAGAGGGTAAAAGCGGCCCTGGTGGCGTAACGGATAGCGCACTCGCCCGGAAAGCGTGAGGTGCGGGTTCGACTCCCGCCTGGGGCACGACTTTTGCCCACAACTCAGCATTCTTGTGATAACGTTTTTCTTTACTGTTTTTCTTGGGCCTCAAGGGCATGCTGGCGCCAAAGCTTCGGCACCTGTAGCGTGATTCTCAGCACTTCTCGTGCGAAATAGATACCATATTCGTGTTGAGGAGGTCACATATCCTCTAGAAATCACCTTAACGAAATCTGAGGTTATGACTCAATTCCGAAAGAATAGAGTGTGATTAGTCATGGCTGACTGATAGCCAACAGCGGTTAATTCTTCAGTCATAACTTTCCCACAAAAAACAAAATCTGGCTTACTTATTCGTGCCGTCTGCATCATTTTCCTGTTTACCGGGAGGAAATTCCATCCCGAGACCAGTCATCGATGGTAGGTGAGCTCCAATCTGCTGCTAATTACCCATGGAATAGCCCACATTTTCCAAGTTAGGTCGAAATATCAGATTCGGCTAGAAACTTGTCCCCAGGGGTAATTTGACCCGCTGAACATGAATATGATGGTATTTCATTGCAAAAACCCTTGTGACATGTGTTACGAGGGGTACAAGCACAAGCACTCTTTCAGGCCACAATGGGTCTACACTTTCGAAAAAAAAACTGGTCGCAGTTTCCTTACAGGGTAGTGCAGGCGAGCAGAGATGTTAGAAGCTTTGTCGGCCATGTTCTTGGACAAATGCAAAAAAGTGATCTGACGGGGAACCATCCGTTGACATCTCGTCTAAGAAACCTGATCGCTACCCGTTGCGCTCTACTACCACGTTTCAGAACGACTCCATACATAAATGTAAAGACGCTTCCACGTTTCCTCGCGATAGCATGTGAAACGACCACGCGGGGATAAAACCCTCCATAACTCCGTTCAGAGAATCGTTCCGCAAATTCTGAAGGTAGATTTGAGTTCACCGTCCCAAGACGCGTACAACGGTGTGCAGCTCATTGGAAATGGCCGAGGCTGACCTATTGACCTTTCCTGGTTAGCATGCCTAACGCGTCGCTTCTGCCAAACGAGACTGTTAGATGAAACAATGTTGTTAGCCCAACTTTTCGACCTTCTCACCTTCACGGAGCTTTTGATTTTTTACCTACCTGACCAAACGCCCTTCTCCTCTACCGTTTATGGCCTCGTGTCCCGGACGCTTCCTAACAACCCTTACTGCCATGGTGTCGCATGAGTCAGTACTCTCATACACGTAGCCCTTATGTACATCGCTCTCTGATACAAGCGGCAGGAATCGTTTTGTAATTGACAGGAGCTCGTTTATGTTCTTCTTACTCTTTTCACGAAAATTCAAATGATCTTCAAGTATCTCAGAAGGGATTTTGTAACGTACGCCAGAATCTCTTCTGGGAAAAATTGGGAATCATTCGAATTCTCGTGAGAAGAGCAAGAGCACGTATAGGCCGATAATAATCATACAGTATAACACATAACATTAATATTCTTACAATATAACACATGTAACATCACATCGGTAATAAAAGGAAGAGATAGGAGCATTCCCCTTGTGGCGCATTTGGTGGCTAGAATTTAATGTTCTGTGACTCGTACCGCATAATGACTCTTTTTAGCAATTTTGTACCTAGAGGTCCTGATTGCAGTCGCTCTTCATAGCCTGTACACATCCCGGTTGCAGTTGCGACCATAGTACTGATAACTACACGTTCCACTGCAGCGGGACGTGACAACGACACCGTGAATCAGGATATTTTCACAACTAGTTCTACGGTACCATGTACCGTTAGCGACGCTATTGCACAAGTTTAGCTGTATACTTACATATGGTAGCGAATCGTGGTCATTTATCTCTCGTGTGAGCTTTGCGTAATGCGGGTGCTCATTAAGCAGTCGGTGACATCCATCCCTTCCGGATTGCGTTGAAGTTACTATGAAGCAGTACAATATATGTACATATTTGCACTACATCGAATGAACAACGTTTCCGAACTGGTTCTTCAGTTCTGCTCCTAATGCAGAGAGCGAGGTGCCCACATTGGCTCAAGAAGTCTTCTTTTGTTATACGATCAGTGGTTGATCCCGCAGATGAAATTCTTCACGGTCTAACGACTATGGCATTAAGACGAACTTTCCTTCTTGGTCACTTAGTGAGATGCGCATTGTACCGGTCAGTCGGAGCTCGCGTGCTGTTGAATGCTTTCGATTATTCACAGGTCAAATTGCTATGGTGAGACCGTACGCATCGATTTAGTGAGTTTGGCAGGCCGCATGCCGAGATTCTAATTCTCACACTTGTTTCGGTTACTGATTCGGGTTTTCTATAGATAGTATCTCTTCCTAAGTCACAGACCGTCATTCGCGTTGTCTAAAGAAACTTATAATTGTAGACTGCTACTCAGAGTACGATTCCCACGTAGTGTCTGTAGAGAACCCAGAGCAGTAACCGAGCCTGATGTGAAGTGTAGAATGCTGGCGCCATGCTGTGGTGCTAAACACACTGAATCGAGCAGGCGGTTTCCATAATACTATGACCTATAAACAATGGCAAGACCTTAAAGAAGAGCGCGAGCTTGAATCGAGCGTACATATCCAAGTTGACGGCAAAGATGTACAGCTCGCCGTAATGCTTTAGTTAAAAGGAAGTGAAATAACAGATTTCTAGAGCTCCATATGCGGATTTATCTTCGCGCCACAGTTCAAGACTTCTTCGGTTAACACGTTGACGACGAGCCATTTTTCCCATGACTTGCGCCTGGGACGGCACATTTTTCTACACTGAAACTTAGTAATTTCCAAATAAATGAATTACTACGACCAAAATGTATCGAGAAATGCAAGAGACGAGTATAGCAATCTCGAATCTTTGACACAATTTAGCTCTTATTGCTCCATCTTCCAAAATCAGGCCATTTTTACCAAATTCTTCCTCTGGAGACAGAATTGACTGAAAATTTGTCTCCCGGGGTGGTTTGATCTCCTAAAGAACAATATCGCATCCCTCGACCCGAAAATGTTTGTTCTTCAACTAATTTTATGAAAAGAAAGTGAAACAATCGCGCAGATTTTGAGTTATATAATAACTGTGGGACAGCATTGGGCGACGCCGTTCCACAAGACAAACTTTCTGTCGTCCACCATTGACGGAAATCGTCGTCAACGCGTTAAGTGGACATGATATTCTTGTTCAGGGGGTCGAACTACCGGTAGGGACAAGTTTTCAGGGAATTTGATGATCTAGGACATTTTGGCGCCGGCGCCTGTGGCGCGGGCGCCAGGAGTTTCGTGGCAAGCGAATGTGATATTCGTGTTCACGGGGTCAAGCTACCCCAGGAGACAAGTTATCACAGTTTTCACAGTTTCGAATTTGGTCGTGTTTATGTAGACATTTCGATCGCATGTGGATGACTATGGCAAAGACTAGGAAGTTGTTGAATAACTCAGACTTGACGAACCCGCTTGTCCTGCTTTTGTAGTCTGATTAACACGTTGACGACGGTGTCGGACAATGGTGGGCGACAGCCAGTCTGTCTCATGGGACGGTGTCGGACAATGCTGTCCGACAGCATACTGCTCTAATAATAAAGACGTGCGAGCAACCAAGTTTGTTCAAAAGATGTCTATAGGAGTAGGCTGAAATTCTGAAACGAACAGCACAGTGGTTTGGCCCGGACTGCCCGGCGCCCGCGCCACAGGCGCCGGCGCCAAAATACCTTAGGTCACCAAAATCGCTGAAAACTTGTCTCGTGGGTTAGCTTGACCCCTGAACACGAATATCACAATCGCTTGCCACAAAACTGCCTGGCGCCCGCGCCAAAATGTCCTAGATCATCAAATTCCCTGAAAACTTGTCCCTACCGGTGAACCGACCCCCTCAACAAAAATATCATGTCCACTTAACGCGTTGACGACGATTTCCGTCAATGGTGGACGACAGAAAGTTTGTCTTGTGGAACGGCGTCGCCCAATGCTGTCCCACAGTTACAGGGCACAGCGTTCGATGGGGATTCCCTATGGGGGGTCGTATTTGGCCGCCAAAAGGGGGGGTCGTATTTGGGCTGGGAAAAATTTATTTTTATAGTTGATTTTTCTCGCTTTGCGGACGTTTTGAGGGGGGGGGTCGTATTTCTGGCTAGGAGTTACGTGGTTCACTTCATGAGTTTTATGAATTTTCTGTGTTATAGGTACTATGTACGCCCGTACGATGTACGTCGCATGCCCCCCCCCCGCTCGACAACTTTTTCGCCGAGTATAAACCACAACCACAGTCAGCCATGTCAGCCATCGTACGAGCATGGGGGGGTCGTACCAGCCCCTGAAAAAAAGGGGGGTCGTAAAAGCTCGAAAATCCCATCGAATGCTGTGCCCTGCACAGTTATTAAATATATAACTCAAGATCTGCGCGATTGCTTCACTTTCTTTTCATAAAATTAGTTCAAGATTGAACATTTTCGGGTCGAGGGATGCGACATTGTTCTTTAGGAGATCAAACCAACCCCGGGAGACAAATTTTCAGTCAATTCTGTCTTTAGAGGGAGAATTTGGTAAAAAAATGGCCTGATTTTGGAAGATTGGAGCAATGAAGAGCTAAATTGTGTCAGAGATTCGAGATTGCTATACTCGTCTCTTGCATTTCTCGATACATTTTGGTCGTAGTAATTCATTTATTTGGAAATTACTAAGTTTCAGTGTAGAAAAATGTGCCGTCCCAGGCGCAAGTCATGGGAAAAATGGCTCGTCGTCAACGTGTTAACTCGTAATCTCGTCACCTCTAAAAATAGGACACATCATAAACTGCGCTGGTGGACCAACCGACCGGGTATCTTGGTACCTTAAAGACACATGCTAGGGTCACACATAGTTAGTGTGTGCGTGACTATCACGGCCCCCCCCCCCCCCCTGTCGAAGCGTAGCGGTTTCCCCGTCCGAACATGCGCAGGAATGGAGATCCAGGACTGTGGGACACGCTAATTCCTCCATGCTCCGCCTAAAATGCAACTTGCGGCGCAGACTCCCGATTCCGTTTATACTGGCATAGCCATCCGGGACGTGTCGCACGCAGCGCTTTTGGCACTTTGCCAAGTTGTGTAATTGCGCTTTGGAATACAATCTAAACGCAAGCTCCTGATGCGAATAACATTTGAGGTGTTGCTCATGCTGCAAAGTCCGAATAGAAGATGATGAAGATGACAAAGGCTAGAAATGAAGAGCAGCGAATGTAGATACAAATAAAGCAGAAGTAAAAAAATCAAGGGAATGATAGTTAAATAAAATCCCGTGTAAATTTTGCAATTCGGCGCGATTCCGGCTCCAAAGCCATAAAAATACTTTGAACTAACGAGTGGGACGCTTAGGCCGTTTTTATTTTCATGTTTTGTGGGAATGCGCGGCCTCCCAGGGAGCACAAGCAGCACACTTGCTCTTGAGTTCTGGCCCTCGTCATCATCTTCGGCTCTTATTTTGCAGCACCTCAAATATTATCCGCATCAGGGAAATTGCGTTTTACTTGTATTTCAAAGCGGAAATAAATAAATACTCGGCTTGGCAAAGGCTCAAGAGCACTGCGTGCGGACGGCTGTTAGTGTAAAGGAAGCAGGTAGTCTGCGCCGCAAGTTGCGTTTTGGGCGGAGCACGGAGGGAATTAGCGTGTCCCATGGTGCTGGATTCTCATTTCTGCGAAAACCGCTACGCTTCGACAGCTGAGGGGCTGATAGCCACGCACACCCAAATACTTGTTGTCCTACCATGTGTCTTGAACACAACAATGAGCCAGTTGCTTGCCAAATTCCTCTCAACCAAACAACACAAGCCAATTCCTTCAGCGCCAGCACAATTCGGATTTCAAAACCGATTCTGTAGTGGAGTTTTGCTATTGCTCCACTTCACACGAACGTTTAGGACGAACAAGCGCTACAGATTTTGTCTGCGATGCTGGATAAGTGTGTTACCGCCATTGACACCTTCGGACTAAATATTTCACAGCATGACTTTTGTTGAGGAATACTTACGCTGCAATATATTCAAATGGTCAGGACGTATTACTTTAAGAGGGGTTCGGCAATTGGTGTGTAAGTAGCACCAGCACTTGCGGCCTGCTTCGCGAGCACAACTGAAGGCCCGAGAACTCTGTATTCGCACTGCGGGTATATCGACGACCTCCATTATACCATCACACAAACAGAGTTTCCGACTACTTAATGTACTATTGTAGTACATAAGAATAACACGAAAAAACTGTCAACGTTGAGTGGTAAAAGCAGAAAAAGCAAAAAAGCAAACGTAGCTGACGTAGCTGTGGAAGTATCCTCACTCATGCGACTAGCTACATTCTGCTGCAATGAGACGTGTAGTTATTTAAGTGGTCGCGACATCAATCAGGGTGTGTGCAGGCGATGAAGAGCGAGCAGATTCAAGATCTATTGTTGCAAAACTGTTAAAGAGCGTGGTTATGCGGTACGAGCACACCGCATAACATCGAGTCCTAGCGTACGACATGCCCCACGCCAAGAGGAATACTTTTGTACCGTCCTTTGATTTCCGATGATCAGCACTGAGATATGCCATGGTAGCGTGAGAGCACAGTTACAGGAAGATGTTATCTTCGTGAATATTCCCAACAGCAAAATTAAACATCATCTTGTTTCAGCAGGCTGTACGACAGGCAGCGCATGACGCAGGCGCTGTTCCCCCACATGCAAGGATGGAAGATTGTGAGAAAAATGGAGTAATTCACCGACATGAATGCAGGGCTTGTAACAGCATACCCAGAAAAGCAGGAGGGGATCTAGCTACGCACCACAAGAAACACCTAGCAGGGAATAGGTGTGGCTTCATAATGGCGTTATAACCACTCCCCCTTGAAAGCATAAGATTGAGGTGCATAAGGAAACGATTTCAATGTGAAGTTACTATATTGAAGTACAAATCTGTATCGTCAATCATCTACGAAAGTGTGAGATCATTTTGGATTTCTGCAACAGCTGAAAGGCGCGTTTGTCAATTATAAATGAGTTCCTGCCGTTTGTATCTTATGTACTGTAATGGACGTGGCTATGACAATTTTGAATCATGTATCACGATGAGACTCAGATGAAACTCTTTCGTCCCTGCTCTACTCTAATCGTACTAACGCATGGGTGAGCTGCGCTCTGCACGGTGGAACCTTCGTTGAGTCGTTCCCAACTACCGGTTTACTCGGAACGTTCAGGACAGGACGCAAGAAACGCTAGAGCAGGGAAAACGTTTGGTGGAAAGCAGGGAATTGAAAGCTTCGCACCATTTTCACGCCTTTGGCGAGGACAGGAAGGTCGGAACATTAAGCCAATCAAAGTTCCCATCTAACGACCTCCTTTGGCCGAAGCAATTGCACCTTCGGCAACAAAGAGTGTACAGTCATTGAAATTGGCCACTTTAACCAGTGATACTTCCTGATTGGTTGGAGTAGTTCAGCAGTTAAGCATGCTTACCGGTATCGTTCTGGGGAATGTACATCGGTCAGAACCTGGTCTATGAGTGCATCTTGCGTTGAATGACCACACCAGCTCTACAAAAGCACTGTGAGATGTCCAATCAAGATCTTACCATTATGAATTACCTTAGCGTATCCAATGAAGAACATTTGCTCGTTGTTATACTTTTCCAGTCCTCTGATCCGCTTCTCTACTTCCGTGTTTTTTCAGAACTTTCTTATATGCCTGATATTCGCAAATTAAAAAAAACCTTGATAAAATGGTCAAAAATGATCATACAACGTTGCATGGCTAGAAAGCTGATTTAGCTTTAGTATATGTTGGGCTCTTTGTTTCCTCCTCATCGTTTCTTATCGGAAATTTCAAAGAAAAGCATCAGGAGGAGGAGGCAGGATTGAGTGTTTTTGGGCAAAGAGTCACCAAACTCACAGCTTAAATTAATAAATATATGAGAGTGCAGTTCGGACATTTCTTATCACAGCAGCGCAACTGATTGCACAGAGGGAGCCCCATCTTGGAGTGACAACTAAGCAACTCCTCTGCGTAGGAGCCGTTTGCATCGCCCATTGCAGAGATGGTGCCGGTCGGCGCCGAAAGAAACAATTCCCGATTCCCTTGACGGAAATGGGTGTTCTGGAGGCATGTGAAAGTCTTTAAATAAACAGGAAGTGATATGCACAGGAGGGTTTCTCGTGTCGCGAGAGTACCTCAACTTGGTACACTTGCGAAAGATCTCGCAAGAGTACCACAACTGGAAAATTGCGAGTTTAGCAGTTCTGGAAAGAAAATGGAGTGTTAGTGAGAAAAAAGAGATCTTCAGAGCTATGGCACTGTTTTTTTTTGTTTACAAATGGTCTCCTATGAAGATAGTTATAACTGTTCAAAGGATGAGGATTTATACACTACCCCATATAATGATTTATAGATTCACGCCATCTTAACGATTCAACGCATCTTAGCAGCGACGTTTCCAAAAATGCCTCCAAGGTGGAATTAGTGGTATTTAACCAGCAGTGCAAATTCGATGCCAACAACAAAAACTAAGTCGAAAGAATAAATTTTTTCTCCATTTTTTGAAAAGCTGTCATGCACTGGCCATTTTTATAGGCAATATATGTTCCGCACCGAAGCAAATCGATCAATCCACAACAATACACAGCGGGAACGGATGAATGTACAACGAAACGGATGAATTATTAATTTAGCAATCTATTGGAGCTCCAATCCTCCGAATAAGTTGGAAATGCGGTTGTCCATGCTCGAATAGAGGTTTTCAATAAGCTTTCTGTCGACATGGTGCCATGCATCAATGATTGACTCCTCAAGCTCACACTGTGGAATCGTGCATTGTTCGCATAGATCTTGCGCACCATAAAGCCCCACACATTCTCGATTGGGTTTAAGTCGGGGCTATGTGCTGGCCAGGGCAAAAGAGCGATTTGATGACGACTGAACCACTCTCGAGTGCTTCGACTGGCATGAATTGGTGCATTATCATGCACGAAAACGAGGTCTTCTTGCCGATTTCTACGCCAGAAACAGGAGGAGACCTCAGCGCATGACGTTTGGGTAATCTTCATTTTCTTCGAAACGAAACACAACTTCAGACGTCCCGTTGATGTGATGGCAGCCCAGGCCATAATACCACCTACTATAAAAATCTGCCTAAAAATGAAGCTCCTCTTGCCAGAAGGAGCGATTTCCGTCTGAAGCTTGATTTTTTCTCATCAGCAAACACGACCTGAAGAAAAAAACTGAAAAGACAAGACAGACAAGCAGTAGGGCACCGCTGCCATAAGCTAACCTTACTCCAATCGGTTCGGCAACTCCTAGCGAAAGTCGATTCGCTTTTCACGATGCAGTTATGTCAGAAATAGTGCCTCCCTCATTTTCCTCCTAAGGATGAACTCGGACTCGTTCAAGACCCGCTGCTTTAAATTCCTTCGAGACGTTAAGCTTCAAAGTTGACTTGATTCCTTGGTACGACATTGGAGAATTTGGTGCGTCCCTACGGCGCTTATTCCGACCGGAGAGCAAAGGAGGACGCTCTTCTTAAGTCCATATCCTGCAGGTTGCTTGACAAAATTGTTGACCACATGATGACTGCGGCCAAATCCCGTGCGGCTTGACGGTTCGACAGTCCCTTAGTCTTCTTTGCGATTATCTGTCCTTTCTCAAAATCCGATAATGAATGTCCGCTTAACATGTCCTAGTAAAGCAAAAGAGTCACAATGAGACAGTTTTACCCAACAAAAATGAGATGCAGCGACAAAACATAGGCGGAACTATCATTTTGTGGAATTTTTTGTGGTTCGTGTCGGAGTACCACTATTCAAAAAATGAACAGAAAAAAATTGTTCTCCCAGGTTAGTTTCCGGTGTTGCTATTCAAACTGGTATTGATTATTACCTCATCTTTTATTTGAGGACATTTTTGAAAACGTCATGTAATACGAGGAATTTTGTAATATTTATGGGTGGAACTATCATTATGTGGAGCAGTGTAGATGACCGTGAAATGTCATAATGGGGTCACGACGGGTTAGGTTCCCTTAAAAGGGAGTCTTTAAAGTTGCTAGATGTCAGGTAGTAAGTGTCAGTACTAATGCTTCATAGCCCTGTTTTGTACTCTCCAGAAGCTCTACTATCAAAGAAATTACAAGTGTTCAAACTGAAGGTGCTCCCGAAATGTTTTCTTAAAGCGTCTTATTGAATCTTCTGGATTGCTATTTTTTTCAAAGATGATATCATTTTCTTTGTCTTCACATTTATACCAGATCACCCTCGCGTCATTGTCTTTGTCGTTCATTTTAGTGGATCTCCTATCTTTTCGATGCTTTTTTTTCTCAACTGCTGATAGATTCATGCCACATCAAGGCACAGGCACTGAATTGTTTGTCTGCCATCAGCCAAACAATTCAGTGCTAGTGCCTTTACGTGGCAGGAATCTACAAGCACTTAACTGCTTACATGGTAGCGGATGAACGATTTTTGCTGACGAAGTATCGTTTATCTCCGACCAGATGAGGAGCTAGTAAGCAATTAGCAATAGATAATGGGCCAAATCGAGACCTTTTTTGGGGCGGGTGTGTATTAGCAGGAATTTTTCACAGGCGTCACGTGCCCTGGGCGCAGCAACGGCAATCGCGCTTGCTCATTGGTAAGGGTATAGTCATCAGCAAAGGCTTACAACAGTCGGTGTTGATTCTATTTTTGTACACATTGGAGCTACATTGTGATCACATAGTAACGAACAAGGGTAGGGGTAAGGCTTAGTTGAATGAATGAGTTAAGTAAGAAAAGACTATCTGAAGATTACTTAATGAAGGCTGCAAGAGTCCTAATTGTTATTTCGCCACTATTACCGTCGACACCTTTCCGGCCACTAAATCTTCGTACGCCACGGAAAGCAAGTGTCTTAGACAAGTGATAAGCAGTAAGCTTTAACATCATCATCAACAAAGGGAGATAAGAAAATATTGCTAATTTGTAAATCTAGAAGTTAGCATCAGAAGAGGTGCAGGTATCTCGTGAATGAGCTTTTCAGGGTTTTCAATATGTCGAGAGCAGTATGCGCGTGAGCAAGATTAGTTCTAGTGGGAAGCTACTCAGGACTGACCCTAAATGCCAGCTTCAATCCTCCATTGTCAGCAATGTTTTCTCCTTGAGTGAGTTTACCATTCAGCTTCAAGGTAGTGCCTGGCACCTGTGAAATTCCACATTGAGAGGATGTTGTCTATGGTTTCAACATTATATTTTTGGAGAACCTCAATCCTCCCATATTGATCGATCATACACTGTACTCGCTCCCCGAACTTTTGCGTAGTGTTCGCGTCCCACCAGTCGCGAAGGTTACCGAACGCGTCAATTGCTTACCTAGAACTCATTAGTATTAGTTAGTATCAAAACTACGCAAGGCTAACTCCAGGATCTACGAGGCTACATTGTTCACAAACTACGCAACGGCTAATATTAAGGAGTATGAGGCTACACTGCTCTTATTTTTCAGGTTTTGGGAGACATCGGAAAAGATTTCCATCAGTATGAAAAATGGAGATTGTGAGGTGTGCCCCCTCCGAGTAATTCAAAGTATAGATACACGCATAACATCATTTGAGGGGCTCGATACATTAAATCAGCGTTCCGAAGGCCGTACGAATATAATAATTGACATCTACTTGGAAGGACCAACGGCAACACCCAACGGGCCGCAGGCTGATCTCAAGTCCACTCCCGTGGAATTCGCGGCCAGGTTCGATGAAAGCAACGGGACAAAAAGTGGTTAATCAATTGCCCAAGAACATTGAGTGTGCCAATGGGAAGCGTGCGACAAAAAACCGGTGTTTAGGTCGGAATCAGAATGACAAAGAGGATACTTCTTTTCGCCACTCACACTGAACACTGAACGGTGAAAGTCAGATCCAATTCACTGCTCGGTCTAAGCGTTCCTATGTTAGTGAAGTAGAACTTGGTCCGATAGTTTGATGTTCAGGAACTTGGCGGGAACGATCTCCACCATGACTCCTGACACTCTGTGCTGGCCACTCCTTCTCCACCATGACTCCTGATACTCTGAACTGGATTGCACACTTTCATTTAACCGTTGACGACTTGATGTTCTTCTGACACAGCATTTACTTGTAGTTGTTTCGTTAATTCTAGGCGAGCAGTGAGCGATCCTTTCGAGTACATGCCAGTGAATTTGACGGTCTTCATAACACTGACTCGATGTACGGAAAATGCAGTAAATGAGAAAACGGGCGATTCCAATGGGATATGACCGGCTAGCACGCATTCAAGAGTAAAATCAATAATGCTGAAGAAACGGACACCAGTACCTCCGTTATCAAATCCGTGTGTGATTTCGTGCCCTATCGTAGCTCCAAGTCCTCCGTAGTTGAGCGCTCTGTAAAATCTTTACATGTTGTTCACTTTAAACGACTATATGTCGAGGATTGGGTCCAGTTTTGAGTCTAAAACCGCTTAAAAGGTTAACTGGTGTTTAAAAGAACATTCACACTCCAAAGGCTCCGGTAGCGTAATGGATAACGCAACCGCCCGGTAAGCGGGAGATGCGGGTTCAAGTCCCGTCCCGGGTCCGACTTTTGCCAATATCTCAGCATTCTTGTGATAACGAAGCGTGCACTGCTTCGTTAAACAGCAGTTATCAAAGCTAAAATATTCACACTGTCACGCTGTGATATCTCTATACATATGGTTCCGATACACATGAGCACAGTCATGACTATTCTAAAAGATAAGGCGTATAAAGCGCGTATTGAAGCGCAGCCACAATGACTTGTTCCATCAATGATGCCGATACATATAACTACGTCAGAGTCATTCCCACAGATTCCGGGCCCGCTACAACTGGCTGCACTCCGAGCCACTTGCCTCCTCCGCCTTATTTCAGTTGTAAGAATCAAGACTGTAGCTCGCGCATTAGTTTTTTTTTCATAGGGTAAGTCTATTCAAAGTTTACCTTGGAAAAGAATGGTGATAGAAGGGCGTTTGGAGATAAGCAGCAGGGAATTCTGGAACGCAAAAGCATAAGAGGACCAGCCTCTGAAACCGCAAGTACAGTTGAGTATTGGCAACATTGACTGCTTACTTATCGAGTTCGAGGTGGAGTCGTAGTAGGCGTTGACAACTGCAGCATTGAAATCGTACTCAGTTCGATCGACGGGCTTAGAAAGGCGCTTCAAATCGTATTCTATATTCCATCGTGACAGTTTCTCTACCATCTGGCTGTACGAATCCGAATTCTTCTAAGCAGAACTGGAAGTAATTTGTGCAGCATCAGAAAAAAATGTTCGGTAGCAATCCATAAGCAATTCCAACCACATTATGGAAGTTTGTTTTAGATGCTTATATATTCATCCGTCAAAAGCCTCTACATATTTTGTTGTGTCGACCATAGTCACTAACGTTATCATAGTAGTTGTCCAATTTTCTGCTGTTGAGGATGAACTCTGGATACGCGACTTTAATCAACATCTTTTGCAATTTCCCAGAAGCAGCCTGGAACAGAATGCCTAAAAGGTCTCCCAGTAATATTAGCTGTCTTTACAAATTTCCAATGCGAAAGTAGTCAATAAACCTACTGTGTGACTTGCTTTACCGAATGTACAAAACAGATTGCATCAGCTTTTCTTCGTGGGTTTTCTCCGACGCATTCTTTAGTGTTGAGGATATCTTCAATTGAAATTGGGGCGACCTCCACATATTTTAGCACGGGTACAAGGGAGCATGACCATGCAGTTCATCTTGTATTACAAACGTGCGTGTGTCTATGTTATGAGAAGGATCCGCGTGGTTTTGTAATCTCATAGCTAGAGCTCAAAGAAAGAAAACAAACGGTTCGTCGTGACGGAAAGATACACAGAAAAAAAAGGTAGTACTTGCTGTTCCTTTGTTGAGGATCCAGTGGTGGAAGGTCTGGCGTCGATATATCGCTGTATTGCTGATCCAATCAAGCAGCAATGTACCAGGTCTTCTGACTGACCTGTCACGTGGACACACAGTATGGTCCTTGCCTATGCACGCTGATGAATGTTCCAGTGGCAAGGCTACTGTGCATTTGTGGAGAATAGAAGCTCTGATTAGGTCTCAATTCAAATCTACAATTTTTCCTTAGAACTTCGCAGTTATTGCGACCACATAGCTGATAGAAAAAAGAAATAACCCTTCCGAGCAACTGCCTCTGCCTTTCGCTAGATCCTGTATTAGCAAAGTTATGGTCTTTGAAAGTCAAAGACTTGCGTTGAAGAGTACTCCGTAATATTTTTGTTTCGGATTAAGATTGCCCACGACGGTCAATAAGAGAATTTTGTGAACTATCAGAAAAAGGAATCTCCTCCTTTCCAGAGTCGTTTTTTCTTTTGTCC
>MU912297.1:49657-61173 GCA_036418165.1 Cooperia oncophora
GAATTATCAAGATAAAACACCTTATTCCTCCTTTCCCTTACTGATGAGCACAAAAGGAGGAATTGCAAACTGCTTGATTCCGTCTAAGGGCACGTGCGAAAAAAAAAACTAAGCTACTTACTCCCCTCTAAAACTTGGGTACGAAAAGTGTATTAAGGATTAGCAATCAAATTACTATATAAAACTTTATTAAAATCTTACTATTCAGTGAAATGTTGTGTAAGGCTCACACAAATGGGGGTTTTGACACCTTCTTCGCGATTAACCTAGGTTCTCAAACTGCAGAAGCAGTTCAAAACATGTGAAATGTGTGGTCATAAGGCAGAGCTCCTCAGAAGGGATTGAAGGTGGCTCGAACGATTGAGGGTTGGGAGCTTGAACCTTGTAATTATAAACTTGTATGGCATTCTCGGGAAGCGACAGCCTGCAATTGCCGAATGCTGGCGTTGCTACCTATGGATGCGAAGCATTCAAAGCCCTCTAGCAGTTTCTCATCATTTAGCATGGATTCCTGTGAAAAATCTAATTGGTAGCTTCGCCTGCAGAACTTAAGAGGGCCTCAAGTGCGATGCTTGTCGTCAGGGTCGAAACTGGAGTCTTGCCCCTCTCGAATTATTCCCACTTTTTGAGTGTCTAGGCGTGCCTTCATGGCGAACAGAAGTGCATTTCAGCACTAGTAGGGGAGGGAATGCATTAAGCGCCTTGGCTACATCCCAGTGACGTGTTGAGCCATTTAGTGGAAACCTGTGTAATCTCGCCACGCCACGAAATGATAGTTGTCAAGGACTGTAGAGACCACCTGTCGTTTTTTAAAATCGCACCTGTGGACTCCTATGGAGCAATGAAATACCTTGCAAATACCATTCATCAGATGCCTTCATAAGCTTTCTTCAGCTTCACGGGTGTTTGAAGGTTTTGCAAGAGTAAAACGTGTGAACAGATATTAGTAAAGCAACAAAAGTGCAAAATGCCGCCGTCGACGGAAGACGTGCACTTTCGGAGCGATCACTACCTACGGATCACTACCTGATTAATAGCCTGAGCACAGGCTATTAGTCAGCTTGCGTTCACTTGCTAATTCAGATCCCTCTCGAAATTCAGCATCTCGCGGACTACTTTTGCTTTTGGCCTTATTGTGGCCTTATTATAGGTTTTAGTAATGTTGAAACCTGCGAAACGTCATCGAATCGTTCTCCGAGTTCTCCACTCCATAAAGAGACATACTGGATGAAGACATAATTGGTAATGATCCGAGGGTCAGTTGAGTGTAGCAGCTTGGAAACGCTAAAGATAATCGGTAGTGTCATCATTTGTCACCTATTACCTGCCATATTACTTCCTCATATAATCAATTTCGGCGACCACAATATCCGGATTAGTCGCAAAGTATTTATGGAGAGAAGGGCGGCGCGATGGAACGGAAATATCCAGACCATTCAATCTGAAAACAACGTATTGGGCAAGTCCACAAGAGCAGGAGTTGCTGCCTCAAAATTTTTGATCTGAACTGAGATATCCTTCTAATGAGTTCCGTAAAACATGATAGGAGATTTTTTTTATTTACTGTTGACTTTCAAGAGCATAGATTAGAGTATCAATCCTACAGAAGCAATCCGGCACGATTTACCCTTTACTGCCCCAGTCATCCGGAAATCAAGGCCAGTTTCTGACTGACTTTTTTCTCTATGGGAGATTTGCTGAAAATTGGCTCCAGGGATAGTTTGACCCGCTCCCAGATTTTACGCGCTTAGTTACCTCCATCTAGTACACTACGGTCCTATCCGCAAAGCTGAACCACCGATGAGAACTCTAGGACCGTACAGGTGACAATTTTCATGCTTTTCTTTCTATAGCCTCGCTTCTCACTGAAAAGCGGATCCTGAAGGCGGAGTCTGGAGACGGGTTCACTCGGGAAAAGGAGGCGTCAGTGAACCTGTATTGCACTATACATTACATTTCCCTACATTTCAATATTCAAAGGCGAATAGAAGCGAAACCGGTACAAAGTTGTTCGTCGCGGACCTCGTGACCCTCCCATGCCATATTTTTAACCTCTATACCTTACCGCGGACCCCGCCTTTAACACCGTCATCTTCTGCGTTTAGATAACAGCTGGAAGTTTTTTGCGAACTGTATAGCAAAGAAACGACAGACTAGCCGAGGTTCTGAGCTGATTAAAATGATTCTGAGATCTTAGTACTGACTTCGCAGACAAAGGTCTCCCGAAACGCTTCTACTCTCGCTGCGCATCTCCTCTTTTTGAGGGAGACGTCCGTTGCCTTAGTGCCTGCAGACCCTATTGATGGAGCCAGAAGGATGCTTGCTGCAATGCACGCTTTTGAATTCTGATTTCCCAGCTCTACTGCATGATTCGAAACCTGAGCTCGGGAGGCCGGGATCTGCGCAGATCTGGAAACAGAGACGAGGAGTGCCTTCTACCGCCCCTCCCCTCTTATACGCTTTGGTGCCACAGCACCTCATCGTCTGGTTCATTTCGCCCACTCGGCAAGTCGACGCTACCATCCGATTGCTTTGCAGCTTCCTCCAGCAATGTAGGCAAGTCTACTTGTACCCGCATGGACAACCAAAATTGTCCCTCATGGCCACGACGAACGCCAGACCGAGCAATTCTGGTTCCGGCAAGACTTGATGAAGACTCGATGTAAGTACAAGCGAAGCCATGAGAGCATGCTCGAAACACTTCTTTCCGGGGGTGTGACTCAAGCAAGCAGCAATTTGGCAGACTCTTTCATATATAACTGCCATGAGCGACTTCCCACTGCATTTAATCTGGAACCGCAATATACAAAATCAAGCACGTATTGTGATACAATTCTCAACAAATAAATACTCGGTGACTATACGGTGGGGCGATGTTATGGAAACAAGCGATGTAGCAAGAAATTCAGTAGACAAATTGCTCTTTGTGTTAGACACTCTTAGACTAACTTTTCTGAACCACTGTAAAGCTCGCTTTCAACTACAGCGAAAATTTGTCTTCTCCTGTGAAGATGCTGCCGTCGCCCAGTCTCATATATTTCATCAACCTGCCTCGTGGAGGGAGTTGAATGTACCAAGAAAAGCAATTCCAAAAAACATGATTGCTTAAACTTTTTTCGATCGATCAAGACGTGTGAGACCTTTTTCTGTGAAAATCAACGAAAAATCAAAGAGGCAAAATTTTGTTGGCGTTTGGTATCGACGCGGTCAGTACAGAAAATGGCAGAGGAAACAGAAATCGTCACGAGATCGGTGTGCAGAACTGTGAAAGATCATTGGAAGATGAAGGCACACAAAGAAAGCCAAATTTACTCCGATGACACTGAAATCAAGGAATAAATGTGTTTCTGTCGAGTATATGTATGCATGCGTGTGCATGTGTGAATGTATGTATGTAAGTCGTCATCCGGGCGCTTGAATAGGGCGGCAAGGGCCGCGACGCGGCTGCGGCGTCTTACGAGAGTGGTCAGTTGTTTGTAGCCTATTTTATCAATTTTCTCCTTAATTTACACCGTTATGGCTGCTTTTCTTGAGATTAGTTGTTCCTTATCTTCACAAGGTAGATTATGATTGAGACCAGTCGGATCGCCCGGCTGACGCCGAGCTCTCCTCCTTCTCTCTGGCTCGGCTTCGCCGAGCTGGCCTGGCTTCGCCAGGCGCGCTCCATAATGGGGAACGGAACTCTTTCAATCACTGCGTTGCTCATACAGCTCTGTATTGGTACAATCATAACAGATAGAGCAACCCTGCGGATCCTGCGTTCCATAGTAAACGCTTATACTTGCGGTCCGCGCCATAACGGCCATACAACACAGACAGGGTACAGCATCCTTGTGTGAAACACATGAGGAGGGGGTCGTACTTTTGCTCTGGGGAGGGGGTCGTATTTGGGGTGGGTAAGACAAATTTATTTTGATAGTTGATTTTTTCTTGTGGAAAAGTGGGGGTCGTATTAATTTTTTGTTTTATATGCACTATATGCATTCTGTACGCCCGTGGGATATACGTTGCATAGTTATTGTATACCCCCCCCCCCCGCTCGACAACTTTTTCGCCGACTATATACTCATCGCTCGTCGTCGGCTGTCTCACTGCTACTGGGACAGACGCTATGAATTTCGTGACACACAGACAGACGCACACACAAACATACACACACACACACACACGGACAGACATACTTAGCGGATTATATAGAGTAGGATAGTGGGATGAGTTCATTTTCTAGTGTTATCAGGAAAGTGTTGGCCAAAGGAAAGTTTCACAATCTGAGCCTCGAATACTCGGCATTAAAGCGGTGAGAGGTTAGCGCAGATGGTATCGTATCAATTTTTATCGATTGATAAGATTACCTGTCACCCGTCATCAATGTCCTCATCACTAAATCTCTATGATTTGAGAGCGTGAACCGCCTTGAACAGCGACGACGACTGCAACCTCCATTATCAGCCCCTATCAGTAGTTATCGCTTCTAGTCACCCACGGTTTCCAACTCACTCTCTGATATGACTGTGCCTGCGCTATGAATACGATGACCTCACTATTCTAACGTCCCTTATCGAATCTTATCAGCAGCTCACAGTTCTTATTACCCACCAATAATGTTTTTGGCCCTCATCCTATATCATATCTCGAAATCAAGAGCTGACTGCTGCTGTGACCTGCGCTGTGAATATGGTAACCTTTTCCTTCTAACGCCCCTTATCGAATCTTATCAGCAGCTTACAGTTTTTGTGACCCACTAATGATGTTCTTGGACTATCCTCTATATCATATCTTAAAATCGAGAGCAGGCTGATGCTGTCACTTGCGTTATGATTATAGTGACCTTCTCCTTCTACAGCCCCTTATCGAATCTTATCAACTGATATAACTTCCTGTCACCTACCAATAGTGTTCCCGTCACACCCCCTACATCACTTCTTGAAATCAATGTCTCACTGCTATTGGGACGGGCGCTATGAATTTCGTGACACACACACGAACACACACACACACACACAGACATACATAGCGGATTATATATAGTAGGATAATCGGCTATGTCCGTGCGTGCGCGTCTCTTTGACACGAATATCATAGCGCCGGTTCAAGAGATTCTTCTGTTTTCGCGCACAATTGAACAGACCGACAGAAGGAGCAAGGAAAAACTCACGAGCCCGTATTCGGCGCGGTGTTGGCATCAGCGCAGGGCGGAGCGAAGGGCGATGGCTTGCGCCTTCGCCACTGTGATGCGATCAGCAGCGGCTTTTATGTGGAAGGAAAAAGAGGAAAATAGAGAGAGAAAGACTGAACAGATAGTGGATGCTTACAGGTGAGTTAGTGTAGTGGTGAGAGAATACAGAAAAGTCGACTATCAGGGCGAATTACTTCGGTAAATGGCGAAACAGGCGAAATAGTTCCCTCGATTACCGCTTATGCCGTTCACATCCAACTGCTTGCCAACTTGCCAAATCTCACCTTAAACGTTTGCGTAAGAGCTGTTTGCGTCGTTTTCACAATCGAAGGGAACTATTTCGCCAGTTTTGCCATTTGCTGAAGTAATTCGCCCTGATAGTCGACTTTTCTGTATTCTCTCACCACTACCACTAACTCACCTGTAAGCATCCACTATCTGTTCAATCATCTTTCTCTCTCTATTTTCCTCTTTTTCCTTCCACATAAAAGCGGCTGCTGATTGGAGCACAGTGGCGGAGGCGCGGGCCATCGCCTTTCGCTTCGCCGTGCGGTGACGTTGAAAACTCGTGCCGCAAGGCGCATGGGTGAGTTGTTTCACGAAGCCTTAGGCAGACAGTTCAGCAAACACTCGGAAGAAAAACACTCTGTTACAGAAATAAACGAAAGACTGCACGTCCTAATGTGCTTTCTCAATGAAACAACTTAGTTTGGAAAAAAATGGAAAAAAAAGCGGCGAAAATTGGGGAGAATGTGGCCGAATGGGGCCGGAAACAGCTTATCGCCGCGCCGCAACCGCCTCGCGATCCTTGCCGCCCTAATCGAGTGCCCGGATGGCGATTTTTCATGCGCAGAGGATCTAGATTTACAAGAGGATCTTGGGTTTACAAGAGGATCTTGGAACGGTATGACTGTGAAGACCTTCAGAGTTTTATGCGGGGCGAGAGGAAGCTGCCATGTTTTTGCCCAGTTACTATGCCATTGCCCGGCTTAGTAACTGGGCAAAAACATGGCAGCTTCCTCTCGCCCCGCATAAAACGCTTTGCATGAGAATTTCCTTGGATTCGGGAGCCATTCCTTACCCGTACACCATAGACGGTGTTGCCGTTTCCCCAGTCAACTCTGTTAGGGACCTTGGCTTTCGTTATTCCAACACTTTAGACTTTTCCGAACATATCAAAAACCGATGTAACTCGGCTTTTCTCAGGACGCTTCACATTTTCAAGGGTTTGTCCTCTACCAACAAGTCAGTTCTGCTTAAGGCATACAAAACCGCTTAAGGCATACAAAACATACGTTCGCTCCTTTAGTAGAGACGGGAGCCGCTGTGTTCTTTCCCACTAAGAAACGGGATGTGTTAGCCTTGGAGAAGGTGCAAAATAACTATACTCGTAAAATTCTTTTGCGAACCAGGAGCTTCCTTATTCGAGGGTTCCCAAAGCTTCCATCAGGAACAAATACTTTGAACTTTCCACCCTCGAAACACGTCGGATGGTTGCGGATGTGAGCATGGTTTACAAGGTCTAAAGGGTCAATCCTCTTCATTTGTTTGAAATCCAGCATTCACGGACCAGAGGTGGGCAAGCTAAAATTCTCTTAGCCTGTCCGAAAACCAGAGTTAGAGCCGCTAGCTTCTCATTCAGAGCCGCGAGCACATATAAGAAGGTCACAAAGAATTTAGCTGTTCCCAATACTGTACGACAGCTTAAGAGGATTGTAGCTGCACGGCTACTTAGTTATGGAACATCCCAGTTGTTGGATATTGACAGAATCTCCACTTGACCAGTAATTGCATAGTCTAGTCTCGGATCGTTGCCAGCTCGAGTCGCATCATTCCACTTTAATGAGTTTGATATTTTCTTGATATACTAGCAAGCGTATTTTCCGAGTTTGATGTGTCGTTGTCTTTTTACTATTTTCAATGGTTTTCTTTTCGTCGTTCTTTGTTTGTTCTATTCTCTCACGTTTGCCTTATGCAGCGTAATGAACATAACATAGCATAACATAACAGGGTACATGGGGATGTGCGAAATTGCGGTGTGATTACGATCCTTCCCCTCGGAGAGGGTCCTTTACGACCCCCCCCCCTTCCCCTCCTGCTCTAACTGACAGCCATTTTTGTTTATAAGAAATGGCTTCCTAGAATCAGGAATCCTGCAGTGCGGACTTTGCTCTAAAATTGTAGGCAATACGAGGCTGCAGCTACACTTTGCCAACAGTTTTGTTTTAGGGTTCAAAAATTCAAAAATAGAAAGTCGTCGTTCGGCAACCATGTATGAGATGCAACTTATAACAAGGACCATTATTAAAACAGCAAACAATGGTGATCATTGATAAGCAAAATTGGTGAAAAAATAGCCCCAAAGTCAGTGTGTCAGGCCCAGATGTGCAATCAGTGGATCGCAACGGGCAGCGGGAACATTAAACACCGGATGCTACTCTTCTGATGGATGAAATCTGTTCTGATGAAGAAAAAACAACAAAAAAAGCGAAACTGAAGGTAAAAATATGAATTACCAGCCGGCAGTTTATCGATCGTCACGGTATGAAAGCGGAAAAACGTCGTTGGAGCGCAGTTGTTGGCCCAGCTACCGTCCTGGGGTCTTTTCGGGAGGTTATTATTCTTTTAGGTGCGGAGCTTTTGAGGAATGGTAAGCAGCATGCAAAGGCAATGTTCCTACTGTTGCGTTTTCTACCTAGTTGCAATCTGAATGTTTCCCCGTTCGTGAAATCTTTCAGATGGGTTTCGGATGAGCTAGGGCTAAATCGCGAGCGGGTTTTTATGCTTCACACGAGGATTACTTATTTCAAACGCAATTTCATCAGGACCAAAACCCTCTTCGAAGCGCCCTATCTTTTCTCTTTCCAACAAGCTTCACAGTATTCCTGAAGACAGAAGTTATTTAAGGTGGGAACCGAAGCGCTAATCTCTGAGCCACTCAAAAGTTGGACTCCTTCCGTGCCATCATGAGGATACTCATTCAAGAACTCCAATAGGCCTTCAAAACTCAAACGAGTGAGAGAAGCTTCGTTATCATTGGTCGATTTGGTCCGAGTGTGCGCCGTGCACTACGCTTCTACGCAGAGGTGGAAAGGTGTAACTTCTGATTTTAGGTGATTTTTCCATGCAAGCAGATATTTGTTCAGGTGTTTAGGATTTGGAAGCACCATACGCACGAATCTGTTTGAGACGTATTATTTAGTCATCTACGCACTTACGAGTTCATGCTAGCTGTTGATATTGCTAATCAATTTTTTTATTATTTTGTAGTCTTCCTTACATCCGGGTCATCTGCAGCTTTCCGTGCTCCATCAAACTTAGCAATGACACTTTTGTGCTGTTTAATGCCCACCGACCTACATTTGCGACCCTCCCCACGTCCCCTGCGCCAAGTACGTCCCCCTTTCAATCTCGCGTGAAAAGAAGACTGAATGTAGCGCTCAAATCTGTCGAGAATACACTCATGAAAATTTTCACATTTTTTTCAACATCACGGCTTTCATAGCTCTCTCCTTCTATCAACTGAAACGTCATAGCGTTGTTCGGTGCTCGGTGCGACCACTCCCCCCTATGGGTTTCGCACAACGATGCGTACCAATCTGAAGCTCCTGTGAATTCTCACCTTGACTAAATGGGCACCTTGAAAGATAGAACTTCTAAAAGCTTAGGTTCACTCTGTCCGTATGGGCCCCACGTATCGAAATTATAGGTGCTCTTCGAGCAAATATTATTTTGATGTGAAATAAAATCTCAGGAAAGAGGAGAATCGAGAAAAGTAAGTGATGAACTGAAGCAGCAAACTGAGAGTTACTACAGATGAGGAATCGGGATTATTCGTGCCTTCATCACTAACATCGTGATAATTTGGTCAAGCCAGTCATTTCTATCGGCCGTGAACAAAATTCCTTGAATCACTCTTCACTTCCACTAAATTCCTGTGTTTCCTCCCCACATGTAACATTTTCACTTGAAATTCACGACTTCTCAACCAAATCCGTGATCTTTCAGACAGAATTCACAACTTTTCAGAACAAATCCCAAACTTATTCACCCACGACATCAATAGTCACCTCTGCAAGCCCCGCCCCTACAGCTACACCCACATTCCAGCGTGGTCGCGATTTTTCAGAGCATCGGTTATTCGAAACTGTTTTCAGTGTCGTTGATTTCACTCCCATTCATCTACAAGGGAGGCGCTCATCTATGCACTGGAGCATTGGGCACCGCCCGTTAGCCACGCTCCATCCGCGGCTTTTTGCGGATCATGCTCATCCGAAGATTTCGCATTTTTTAACAGCTACATGAATCCACAGTGACAAGCTCCGCCCCTTCTTGGAAAATAGTGCAACTCTGTTGGTCTCAGGGTGGGTCTCAAATTCAATAGTCACGCTATCGTTCACCGCTCACAACGATTTCTGCCTGGTTTTTTTTGTTCCGAGTGATGAGAATGATGCCTTAGCATGAATGTTGAGACTATTCTGCCGATTTGCATTACTTTCTAGCTAGGAGAAGCCAAATTTTCGACCTTCTGGAAAACAGTTACCCACGTGCCGATGTACAGTCCTTCTAAGCTAGTGCGTATGTGCCGAAAAGTGCAAGCACAAAATACCACAAAAGCAGATATCGTAAAAAAATTTGAAGAAGCACGACCACGTTGAGATGTGGTGTGGTGTGGCTGTAGGGGCCGCGCTCGCAGAAGTTACTAGTGATGCCTGCTGAATAAGCTTGAACTCGGTCTCAAAAGTAGTGATTCTGGTTTGAAAGGCCGTCAGTTTGAAGTGAAAATGAAACCCATCACTTTTTGGAAAAGGATCGTACAGCGATCGGCAGGCGAAATAACTCCGTTTAGGGAAAGAAACAAACGCACGCGACATATATATAGCAAGAATATATGCCTGGACGGAAGTTGTCCTTATATGCCGACTGCTTTGCCTACGTAGATCAACTGTAACGATAAACAGCGTCTTGCAAAGGCTTCCAGCTTAGGAGCACTTTAATACATTATCCTTCGAGTGATCGTAACGCGCGTAGCGTAGGAGGCTGTCGCTTGGCAGTAACTGATGATGGGTGGATATACACTTACTGATGCCATGTACCCGAGCCGGTTCAGATCCTTCTTCGCTAGAATGTCGGTGCTCTACGCGGGAGTTTAGACGGTTACCGGCAGCGCGACACTTAGAAACGTCTACCCACCATGGGTGTCAGTTTATCCATATCGTTAAGACGACGAAGATTGTACATTCTAGTGTGGTTTTTCCTATCTTCTTCAGCTACCATTATCTTCGCAATCTTCGTTTCGAATTTGATGATCTCGTCAACATCTTGCTTAATCTTTCTATCGCAACTTGGACGATTGGCGTACTCTCTGAGGAGATTCACCTGAAACAATCACAACTCCTTATGATTTTCTGACAAGAAGACACCTAAAAAGAATGTATGTTATCACTGCTGGCGCTAACCTGGTTTATGAGGAACTGCTTGTAAGCCTCAATCTTTTTGCCATACTTTGCTCTGGTTCAAGTAGTAATCACGAGCCAGTCCAAGATCAGCTTGATCGAACTGTAAACGTTAATGGTGAGTCGCGCTTAACGTAAGATTGTCGGCATTGACTTGCATATTGAATCTACCCTCTGATCTTTATACGGTTTCCTATCCAAACTTATTCTGCATTGTTACCCGACCAATTCCCCGAAATCTTATCCTGCTACATATAATCCGCTAAGTTTGTCTGTTGTGTGTGTGTGTGTTTGTCTGTCTGTATGTGTGTTTGACCGGAAATTCATAACTTCCTTCAAAACAGCGTGGAGCGCTCAAATTGATAAGTGATGTAGGAGGTCGGGCAGGAACACTATTGGTAGGTGGCAGGACGTGATAACAGCTGATAAGATAACATGAGGAGCCTTAGAAGGGAAGGATCACCATCTCCATAACGCGCGTCACAGCGACGCTAGGACTTTGGTTCCAAGAAGTAGGATTATGGGCAAGATGGGAACATCATTGGTGGGTGGCAGGAAGTGATAACGGCTGATAAGATACCATGAGGAGCCTTACAAGGGGAGAGTCACCAAAGTCATAGCGCCGGCCACGGCGACGACGGGACGTTGGTTTCAAGAAGTAAGATAGGGGGCAGGATGGGAACAATATTCATGGCTGGCAGGAAGTGATAACAGCTGATAAGATAATATGAGGAGCCTTACGAGGGGAGATTCACCAAAGTCATAGCGCCGGCCACGGCGACAACGGGACGTTGTTTGCAAGAAGTAAGACAGGGGGCAGGATGGGAACAATATTCATGGCTGGCAGGAAGTGATAACAGCTGATAAGATAATATGAGGAGCCT
>MU912298.1:0-23018 GCA_036418165.1 Cooperia oncophora
GCGCGTGCAGTCGCGTTGCGGCAGTGCTCGAGGATCAATACATAGCACATTTACGGCTACGACTGACCACCTACGCAGCTACGCGATAATCACGAGCCCTCAGGAAGTTCTAGAAGATTTCGTCAACAAAATCAAGGGAAGATATCATTTGCAAAAGAGTACACTGAATAAACAAACATTGCTAGAACATCGGATTTTTAAGGTTTGTGAAGAAACTGTAGGATTTACTCGTGGTCAGAAGCAGTATCGATTGATAGCATGACAAACACTTTGTTCAATTTAAGAAAGCACCATTGGTGCCCTTCTTTCCGTGTGTATACGTTCTGCAGAATAACTTCGCTTGAAGTTATGCAATTTATCTTCACACACCCGACTTGCAGCCTGAAAATTAATTTTAGGAGGATACATAAATCTATACGCATATACACCATTTTCATTTCAAACTTTTCGGACACTTTTCAGAGCGAGTGGGACGCTTTCCAAACCAACGGACACTTTTCAACCAAGCTGGACACTCTTCAGATCAAATCGGACGCATTCTAAACCGAATCGCCTACACCCTTACATCGGGCAGTTGATTAACTGAACCTTACTAGGTACACCTGCAAGCTCCGTCACAACGTCCTTGCCCGCTTTTCAGCGCGGTCATAAACTTCCAAAATTTGACAAAAAAAAAATACCGGGGAAAGTTTGACCAGGGAAAGATTTTTCCAAAAGTCACCAGCCCTTGCAATACCCGACTCTATCTTGCCAATCCGGATCATTTTTCAAAAAAGGCGGGGTCTTGGTTGGGGCAGCTACATGATGCAGTCTAAAACTGCAAATCTTGCAGCAATAATCCGTTAACAAAGGGACCAGAAACGTTGAACTCACCTCTAAACGCTTAGCACGTTCCCTATACAACGGCTGAAGAGGCAGCTGCAAGTCATTCGCCAAAGCAAGTGTTCGTAGGTCGAAGTAGTACTTGGCATAGACAATGATGGACTTACTATGTTGAAGTTAAGCACTCGAGAAATCCGTCGCTCTAAATTCTGTCTATAACGGACAACTTGTGCAATGAGTATTTGACAACTGATATCACATACATAGCAATCGGGGAGACATCACATGTCATCTACATTAGTATCTCGCAATATTTGACAGTAATCTACGTTCCACACAGCCTGATCATCCCATACCTAAAAAAGGAATTCAGAGTGCATAACATTGGCCAATATCCAAAAGCTTTGAAAAACTTGCTCGATTTTACTTTTTTAGTGCCAGGAAAATCGATTATTGAGTACAGCAACATATTCGAGGGCTATGCTATTGAAGTGGAAAGCCAGGTAAAAATAGAAATTCCCCTAAGAGCACACGAAGTGTATAAGTGAAACCGAACTCTATCTGAGTAGGGGTTAACAACGAGAAGGTTTCGCTGACTTCTTGGCTTGGGCGCGTGAGACAAGGCTTAAAGACAGCTCCGCGATTGATAATGTCATGGAATAATTGCTTTTCAATTAAGAAACTTAGCGCTAAGTAGTTCATTAAAGAAGAGAAAAAGCAAGAAGAGTTTAGAGAAGGCACCAGTATAACAAGATCGCTCCCTGTCAGTCACACAGCATCTGGGTCATTGCGGTCACCCCTGGCTCACAAATCCCTTATGCCAGCTCGCAGTAGTTGATATCATCTAGTGCAAAGAAAAGAACACAAAAAACAAGAACATGGAAGAAAAACTCTTGAAAGGAAAATAAACCTTTAAAAATTCGGCGTCCGAATATAAGGCGTTGGTAGACGGTGCAATTTTTAGTGTGTTCAGTGCGGTCAGAGTTTTGCCACCAGAAAATTAATCTCGCCTCGTGATTTTTACCGCGTTTTACCATGCGAGATGGGATGAATTTGACTGTATGTGCTGCTAATGAATAAATGTAATAAAGGAAAGCAGAATAATCATGGGCACGAGCGGTCAGACGACAAAGGACTATGAACCGCCGCGCATTTAGAGGGGGCCTGCCACGCCCAACAAAGACAACTGAGCGGCCCTCTGTCGGAGGGCATCTAGCAAGTGAGGCGGTCCAACTGAGCGGGCATTAGAACTAGAACTTTCAGCGGCTGTAGCTCGCTCTCGCTTGCTGTGGAGTCCGATAAAAGAGGGGGCAAGTCTCTAGCTTGGAGCTGTGATTACTTGCAGCAATGAAGACGACAATGGTCTCCAGCGCGCAAGGATGCCTTCAAGGGCCTATGACGCAAACTTATAAACGCCGTCGAAGCCTGAAATCATTCTTCTACTAATGGTCACTTCGTGACCAAAGAGGCCTCTATCAACAGCGACGGCGAAGAAATTGTGCGGATTCTAGCAACCAGAGCAAGGTGATCGGGAAAATGTGGTATAACTGAACTCAACGTGTTCCCCAAGTAATAACAAATATGAGGGTATCCAAAGAGTTTCGAAAAGTTCCACTCACTTCATTCAACACCTATCAACAACGATAAGGGATGGGAATTGAGAGCTATAATAAACGCTGTTCTTCTTAATACCCTTAACTTTTGGGCAGTATTGCATTGCTTGTAAGCTAAAATGATGTGAGTACCGAAAGAGCGGAGGCGTACGCTACATCGGAGCTAAACTTTCACATCGAGAAACGATGGAACTCTTGATGTAGACAATTTGGGAACACGTTTTTCTAGTATTGACGGCAGTGTCTCATTCCCGATTCGATCGATAGAGCAGTCAGAAGGCAAGCAGTGGATGAAGGTTGAACTAAAAGGCGTGGGAGCCGTGCGCTTACGTCTGTTGATGTTAATCATGCAATACATATATTGAAGATAGTATCCATACCAACCATACTTGATCTGTTTCTCTAACTTACAGCGTTTTATATACAGGGGGGGACAGAAAAGTCACTTTTGTTCCTTGAATTTCAGGGCTATAAATTACACTTAATTAAATTCTGATAGGACATTTCCACCACCATATTCAACAGCATATTGTATACTATCATGATGCTCCGCCACAGCCTTCTGGACGAGCGCCATCGAGAGATTCTGCCACGCGACCAGTGGGTACCTGAGTTCAGCGAGATCGTTGATTTCTCCGCCACTGTAGACCACCCTGTTGAGCTCCGCCGAACCCGGGTAATTGAGGGGTTTAGGTCAGGTGACACACTTGGATATTTCCGTCCTCTTCAGGTACTCAATTCGTCCTTCCATTCCAAATAGGGCGAAAGTTTTTAACGCCCTTCGATTCCGTGTGGAGGCACCTAATCCTGTAGCAGTACTAAGTCTCAAAGAAGGTACAGGCGATGACTGAGGCAGAATCTTAGCCATGTTGGCTTCGTCCGAGTTGTTACCGTCAGCGCTCACCTTCAGTCCGGGGTCCACGAAGAAAATATCGGTCTTCACATTCCAGGAACTCCGGTCCATACCATCAACCCGCGCCTTGGCGACTGCGGTGAAGATGATATCCTGGACCGTAGCGACGTTGTCGGAGCTGCTCGATGTTGGAGGTCTTCCAGATCGAGAGTACTGGTCTCCAGGTAGCTATCCATGGGTGACTCCACACTAGAAGTTTCGCAGCTGTTTGGAGGTGACATGAATTCCAAAGGTCTTCTCCAGTCAGGCTGCGACTGGAGATGACTTCATATTTTGGTGTACATGAAGGTGATGGGCGAGCTCTCCTGCTTATCGAGGAACATCTTGGGTATCTTCCGCCCTGGTACTCGTATCCACGTCCTCTGTCTGGGCTGCGAAAACTTTGCTGATATGTGACTCGGTCGAAGTGACTTTTTTGCCCCCCCCCTGTACATTTTACTGGCGCGTTCGCTCGCTACCTTTATCGGACGGAGGAACGAGTCAAAACTTTCCGGATAACCTGATACAACCATTCAGTTTCCTCGCACCGTTCGTGTACCTTTCGATATCAACATCGTCAAGAAGATCAGTTTTTCGCATTCAGTTTTTCGCTAAAGCCCTTTTTTCTTATGGCGAGCTTTAGTCGGTATTTGTTTTTGAGAAAGCTTGCTCACACCCGAGCTGCCATTAAGGCTGTCTAGAGCTCCTCTGGCTCACTCGTTTTTCACATCCATTTGGAATAATGACGGTAAGAGTGCGTTAATAATCTGCGTCAGCGTTTCGAGCGAATGCCAGCGTATGCACGAATGACTAACGATACCTAATTTCTCAGTTACTCAGCACTTTCGAAACGCCATCTAAAGTCTTTCTTTATCTGGAAAAACGCTTCAGCTAATTTCCGATGTGTCCCAAAAACCGTTGCCACTGTACAGTGGAATCACAGCAATACAGCAATACGACTGGAAAAGTAGAGTGATGCTTATTTTACCGCGTATACGTCACAACACAAAAAAAATTGATTGATAGAGATTTATTGGATAAAATTACCTTTGAGGCTAGCATTATCGCGCCCAACACCACTCTTCTCCAGTTTGATGGGCATAAATCCATTTCTGCATAATTTAGAAGTCGTTCTATGTAGACCTAGGAAAAAAACCAATGAATTGTACACATTCTTTTCGGTTAGAATATATGGTATAAACGCTCGAAAGTTGACGGACGATGTCAATGAGGGTCATGCTAAGTTTGGTGGGGTAAATCGCCGGTTCATAAAAAAAATCATAGATCAATGGGTAACAAGCTCACGCTTTCCCGCGACTCCCAAGACTTACTGCGACCCCTTAGGCTGTCCTATGCATAATCTGAGTGGGATCGACGCTGAGAGAATGTGTATCAAAGGGAACAAAATTGTCCATCTACGTTCCAAACACCCATGAAATCGAATACTTGCAACTTTTTGTTCTATTGAAAAAGGCGTAGTGTTTTTTGAAATTAGAACAAAATTTCTCAACAAGGACAGCTGTGCATACAATATACAAATTTCCAGCTTCCTAATACGTTCTGAACTAAAGAAGTTCCAACATAACCCATAAACCTCATCGGCAGACTCAACTGACTCAGTTCGACTCCATAAATGCAGCAAATTTCGAGCACAGCACGCTTTCCTATTAGAAAGCTGGAAATTTGTATATTGTACGCAAATTATAAAATTTATTAGGAATAAAATTTCGCGAAATACGGCCGCTCTGAAAGCTCCTTTCTCTAGTTCGACTCCCTTCCGTATCCTCCGTCCTAACTTTACTATCTAGCATCTTCTAAATTCTCCCCTACTTTCTACCACTTTCCCGTGAAATTTCAGGAAAATCGTCAAGCGAAGAAGCGGGGTGGGGGAGTTTACAGTGCTAGGAAAAGTGAAAAACCAAGTAAACCACCACCAAATACATTTTCACTAAAGCAAGTACGCCCCCACCGGGATCCCCAGCGTACTATGTGCACTGATTCCGACGCAGTGGATATTTCAAGGAAAAACAGAAAGGAATGAAGCAGCAAATAGACTATACACGTAATATAAACCAAACATAAATTTTGAAATGTGATTACTGGAATAAGAAGGTTCCAAATGACTTTGAAAACTCACTAGTGTTATAATTGCACATTCAGCAGTCAGTTGCGCCGAGTGAAACAATGTGCGAACAAATCGGTAAATTTGACGATGATCAGGATCTTTCGTCATCAGCTCCGGCGGTAATGCATCTCGCTACAATAGGACTATACAAAACAGCCATATAATGGTAAAACAATGTGCTGCCAACTGAATTTATCTTCAGTACGAAGGGTTCTTTGAGAACAAGTCTTATCCCTTCCAATTCAATTCACCACAATTTCGAAGGAATGGGACCTGAGGATGATCCGAAAGCACCAATGCCTTATTTCTGTAATGCTTTCCATAGTGAGCGCATTGCCTGTCTAACAATTTCATTACTAGAGCCCTTGCCCAACGGCCAGAGCTGTTGTTACCCTGTTGTTGCCTTGTTTTTCAAATCGCTGCAGAAAAAGGCCCAGTTGTTATCTGGCACGATCTTTACAAAGAAAACCCGTTGAGATTCGAGAACAAGATAAACGGCACAATCAGCTTTTGTACAATGTACGAGTCTGAGATCCTTCCAGGCCGCCCTTCTTTGAAAATAGGGCACAGCATCGCGTTGTGACAAATTTTGGATGTGCCTCCTCAGATTTCCTGCTTCTGTATGACCCCATCCCACCCCCGTCAGCGTCCAAATTACTGCTCCACCCGTCTTGTTCTCCACAACAGGAACCATGCCCTGTTACGAGAGAAAATTTCCTCAGCCCTAGGAAACATGGCCGGCGCAGTTCGACGACAGGGACAGGGAGGAGGGAAAATTTTGAGCATGCACCGCTTCACTGGTTCTGGTTTATATATTCCCACACTAGTGAAACTTGTAAATACTTATGAAGATGGAGCAAGTTCGTCAATCCAAGCTCTTCTGAGCTCATGAAAGCTCTCTAGATGGCTCAACACGTCGATAGGAGGTAGCAAAAATTGCAAAGTGACCCTCCTCGTCACGGACCCAATGGGCCCACATTGCCTAACATTCTTCGTCGATGAGCGAGAAATTGCAATAAGACGAGAACAAGGCAAAGGCTGTCAGCAGTCTCTACATCAGCAAATGAGCAACAAAATGTGCAAGTTATGCTTGATATGATGATAAGCTGTATTTAATCTAGGGTATCACCTGGTCCCGGAAAATTCAGTGCTAATATAAACTGGAATGAAATGAAGATCGATTTGAGACTTCTCTTTTAGCAAACAGCAAACATCTGATTTGAAATCTGCTTACTACCTTAACAACTGTGCTTTTTGAGGTGACTTTTCGACTTTAGCCAGGCTTCCTTGCAGAAATGTGCTAATGGAAAGCATAAAAATTATTAGCGGTTTTACCAATACTCAGGGTACGATGCTATTAAATACCGATAAATGCTCAGCCTTACCGTGATTGGGTGGAGTCGCTCCTCGAATATCTCCATGAGTCGTTCATGAGCTCGATTCTTCCGATTCGCAATATGGTAATATATTGCTAGCGATATGCATTTAATGGTATTTTTCAAATTAGGTTGACTAATCGTTGAGTCGTCTGAAAATAGGTGGATGCAGTTCAAAGTTAATGGTACACCACAGATACACTGTGGGAACTTACCCATATAAATCGTGCTACAACTACTGGATTTTCGTAGGCTTTTTGGCAACACGCCTGGAAATCCACCGCCAGCTGCCACAGCATCCAGCATATAACATGATCGACGGTTGTCTTTCACTGAAGAAAAACTAATTAAATTAATCACATTTATCATTTATTTATACTTATACAATACCAGAGTGTGCTGCTTCAGATCTTCAATACTTGCAGCACCACACTCTCCTAGTGTACGAACAAATAAATAAATAATTAAATAAATAAATAGATAGATAAATAAATAAATAAATAGATAAATAGCAGTAACAATTTGTAAGGTTATAAACGGATAGCAGGAGCATTCTCGCTGGTTTTCAACTGATGGTCAGTCGGATTGCCCGGCTTCGCCGCGCGACTTTCTATGAAGTTTTCTGGGAATTTATCAAACTTGAAAGCTTCATCCGACTTCATACTACCTTTTTTCCTGGCCTAATAAAGTTCTGGAGTCGTTTTACGAGCTTCCATCCTCGGCAGCGCCCACTCATATGCACATCTCGCCCTCTACAGGCGGAGCCTCTATAAACTAGACATGTTGGCTTGGGGCCAACCCATCCCAAACTTGATACTGTTCCTCAAAGTCATTTCAGTGTGGCTCCCGTTTTCCAACAGACAGACAACTTCCGGTTGAATATTACGAAGTGCTACGCTCACAACAAGGTAACTCACAACCCAAGACGGTAGTCTATATCTCGTAGAAACCCACCCTCACCATAACTTTGGGATAGTTCTACTAAATTACCAAAAAAGTGAAGGAAACAAGTGCACAGAAACAGCAGAGTCACTCAGTTCATTTCGCCATATATAACACAACTTACATTTCATTTCACTCTTGCTACGCTCCATGAACGTCGGCCGAGCCGTTGGGTGTGTAGATGGATCTTCTTCTCCTACTGAAAAGAATAATAAGAATAAAATCATTTTCATCAAATGATATACTACAACCGTAGCGATGCTCGTCTTGGAGGGAATTTTGGCACTTTAGTTACCTCCTCTTTTAGGTTCATGTTAAATAACAGGTTTCATTTCGGTGAGATCCTGTGAAGCTGCGAAATAGCGCGAGAGCCACATTGTTACAGGAGTGCCAGGTTTTCTCAAGGTGTCCGGTGCCCTAGCTGTGTACCACTCGGTGCCCTCATCAAAACTATACCCTACAACCTCTACGCAATTATTTTTTGTATTGTTTACAAGTCACTGATTCTAACCCCGATCAATCGAAGATGTTTTAAAGTTGAGGCGAACCGCTTCGAATTACGACAGTTTAAAGCCTCAAAAA
This sequence comes from Cooperia oncophora, assembly GCA_036418165.1. Lineage (NCBI taxonomy): Eukaryota > Metazoa > Nematoda > Chromadorea > Rhabditida > Trichostrongylidae > Cooperia > Cooperia oncophora. The sequence continues at coordinate 8,353 of MU912298.1, forward strand.
AGATTGTTGGAGTTCTCCAAGCTGCCACCTGTTTAAAGTATTTAAAGTAGGCAACGAAACTTGAAACAAGGATAAGAAATGGCCAAAAAAGAAAAAGAAGAAAAATTACAAGTGAAGTGAATGTTTCCGGAAACTGATGTGTGTTCGAAACATGTTCTCCCTATGACTGATCGCGAGCCCTTTCACTTCCACGAGACAAAAAAAAACGGAATTTGCAGTACCATCAAGGGCAAATCATTTCTAGTCACCAGTTAACTCATTACAGACCATGTGCGACCCTAAATGACCCATAGGAAAAAGGGAAGAACGTGTTTTTTTGATATATCTTCGACACCTGAGCCTGTGTCTGTAGTTTGCGGAGCAGTTAAGCAACGTGTGCATTCTATCAACGGAATTATCGATTAATCAAGAAGACAGTTGAAGAGAACGCGCAGTAAGGGATCCGGAATGTGTGAAAAGCGATGACAGCAAGTCTGTGTTGTGTGAATACTGAATGAAACAACAGTAAGGGTATGGGGCGTGACATTAGTGGCGAATACGGTGACATTATTTAAAGGCACATTCCGCGATAAAATAAGGCTATGACCTCTCAAATGTGTCGGACGATCCGGAAGGCGATTTTTGAGGCTGCGCTACTTTCAAAATGTGAAAAACGGCAAGAACTCCGCTAGAAGCTGACTAATTAGGCCCATGGACACCCCTTAGGCCCATGCCGACCCTCACCGGCTGCTAGCTACTAGCTAGTAGCCACTATGTTATCTTTCTCTATAACATTTCGGACTGCTTTTTCTGCTGCTTTTCTCCGCTAATCAGATACTTAGCACTTTTTTGTGCCTATTTGAGTTCCGTTTCCCGCAATTTGCGGTCGCGAACTGTGCCTTTAAAACCGAGGAGACGGGGCTACCTTCAAGTCCCAGGGAAGACCAGTGCAGTAATCGCGTAAGCGTAAGCGTTGAAAAATGCAATCGAAAACACTAGTTCTCTTATACGCATCAAGTTTACTGCGAAGCTTTTTTCAATAGTCAGGCCACTTACTGCAGCCTTAACCTGCAACCATCAGTGTTAGGCGTGAGCTACGAGACGAGCGGGGTCAATTTCAGCCAAGCCAGTGCTAAACGATATCGGCACCATAAGCAACATTCAGATCGATGAGGTACGTCTGGAGAGCTGTGTAGTTCCACTACCTCGTGCCAAAATCTCCACATACCAAGTGCCACAATCATACTCTGATGGAGATCCGAGCAATTTCATATCGGTAGAAAGTGTACTCATTCGATCCCCATCGACTCATTTATCGTTATACAGGAGTTTTCGGCACTAGTAAGGTTGCGGAGGGCATAAGGCCATGTATAAACGTGGAACTACTGCAACGACAACAGCGGCCTCTGCTTACGCTGAACAGGGCGAAATTCCTCCTGGAGGGATGAAGCTAACTGAAGTGCAGTCATCCTACTTAAATAATGTCAATTCTAGTTACAGGAGAGTAATTTGAATGACCTCTCAAGTTGCTAAGGCAGTTTCGTCCTTCAGTCAGAAAGAAGAAATCAAGCAAACCTTGTGTCATTAAGCACAAGATAGGAGCTACAACCCTTATGTCATTAAGCACAAGATAGGAGCTAATCTCAGAAGAAATTCCCTTCCGCAAGCAAAGGAATCCTGCCCAGCAAAAGTTCCTTTGCATAGGAACTGAATAAATATATGGACTGGTTGTAAAGAGATCGCACTGGTGACAGTCAGATCTTTTGAATGGAGACATTGATGAATGCACGTAGATTACTCACAATCCAATCACATAAAACTGCATAGCTCCAACTTACCCTCAGGGACTTCACGTTCACTGATATGTGGAAGGAAATTTGTGGACGTTTCGTCACGCGGAAATGACTGGTTGACGTATTGAAACTGAAATCCCTTATCAGATTTATTTGTTTGTATTTGTCGTACCTAACAACATGAGCCTGCGTTCATACCTTGCGACTCAGGAGAATTGGCGTTTTGGAACATCAGGTTATTAGGCTATCACGCGGAAAGGAAAGCACAATTATTCATCAGGCGTTCTGAGAGAACCGACGATTCGGCGCTTTATTGATTTCGTTTCGCGATTGATTTCTTTTCGTCCAGACGCCGATTCTCCCAAACAAGCATTTTCTTTCTCAAAGCCCCTATCAATACGAACGTTTTCCCTTTCGCGCGTTCCCCACTAACGCCGATTGTCTCGAGTCGTAAACTATGAACGCAGCTACTCAGCGAAAAAAATTCTTGATTTTCAAATGGAGCAGGGCCATCAGAATGTTTACTCTAGCTGCTATGGAGCACCGGATGGTCCTCCATGGCAAACTGAACTGCTCAGCGTTCTTAACATAATGACGCAGAAAAAACCTCTGGGATAATCTTTAAAGTACCGATAACCACGAAAACTCACCTCAACTTGGTTGTTCCGTGTATACTGCCCTTCATATGCATAAGTTTTCTCGTCTCTGGGTACAGATCCACTGTTTCGAAGACAACAAGTTGAGTTACCCATGGCCTGTACAAAGTCAACTTCCTTACTGGAGTGAAGAAGATCGGCAACGAAAGATAGCAACAATAGCACTGCGGGGGGGGGGACATTAGAAGAACTCCTTGTGCAAAAGCGAAATGGCGTCATCCAATTAAAAGTACTATCCAATTTGATTCATCAAACCCAGCGCTCCCCCTTAAGAGTCCGTTCATACTTTGAGCCAGCGTTTTGAGCGACTGGAAATGCGCAGTTATCGATTATCGCTCAAAAAGCTGACGGACGCCCAAAAGGTTGAATCGATACCCATCTCTTCCGCAAGTAAAAAGGGAGACGGTAAAGAGGATCGTAATTCGCCGCACCGCCACGCGCGGCGATGGGCGCGGCGTTTTCATAACTCGTTTTAACCTGTCGAATGGAGCACCGGACTTCATGTAGACCCCGTCATCGTAGACACTCATTACTGTTTTCGGTCCTTAATTGCATGTTGTCGCCATCTACTGCCTGAAACCATCGTCCTTTGCGGGCGGGACGTCACGCGACGCCCAGCAGCGCGGCAAATTACGATCCTCTTGTCACATACCCAAGTGAAGACCCTCATCCCTGTTGCGGGAATACCAGTTTTGCACAAGGAGTTCTTCAACCCTACCCCTTCCTCATTATTATTGGTGTCCGAATCAATAATAGGAAATAAACACAACAAACAACAATATGAAATCAAGGCTAAACTCGCAATGCAGAAGATCCGAGATATGTCAATGAGAGACGGAGGAAATGATTCTTAAACTCCTTGGATGGTATTCCTAAATGCAACCCTCGGTGGCGATCAACAAAAATCGCGGAACGACAGTGAGCAAAACTTATTTCAGACAACTGGACTACGATCACTCGATAATCCTGCCACTGATCTGGAACTCTATCAAAATAATTTAAGGTACAGCTGTAAATGAAGTTCTTGCAAAAACAAGAACTTCTCGTTCTTATATACAAGACTAGGATCCATAAAACAGCAAAAACATAACTGAAATTCAGGAATTTAGGATATTCATTCGAAACCAGTGTTCACCAACCAGTGGGAACGACCGTCGTAGTAACGTAAGGGAGGGAGAACCTACAGGATTTTACAAATTCTTCTCGACCTTTAGAGTCTTTTGCAATGAAACTTCTTGGTACCTGTCAAGCTTTGACATTTAGAAAGTGACTATGTTCAACACAAAGTAACGAACAAATAGAAAACACTAACTACATCTAGTATAATTACAAAATCACGTTGTAGAACCAAGTGCGAAGCGTTAATATAGAGATGTGAGTGTTCTGAGAATTTCAATGTGCCGTGGAATCAACAAGTCGATCGCAGCCGTCATCGGCGCAGGCAGAATTACTGAGTGCATCACCAATCCCGCTCTACTGCGAACGATTCGCGCTACAATGCTAATCAGCGCGGCGCGGCAGCGGTGCGTCTTCTACGAGTGTGGCCGTGGGTCAGGGAGGTTTCAGGCTGTTGAGACGTGCAGTGCGTCACGTCGTCTTGGTCATCAACGTTGCCGAAATCTTAAGCCGATGATTATGCGGCCAGCAGTCATCTAATAAGGGGCAGCCTCCTGTTCCTACTTCTTTCACGCATTCTTGCTAATTCAAGACAAGTAATTCTCGTGAAGCAGCTAATTTCTGATCAAAGTTGCTTAATTCTAGCGATGGCGGCTGTCTTGTACGAGCCATAAAGCAGCTGTGCTTGAGTAAGATGAATTGCCATCTTTCTCTTCTCGTATTCTTGGCCTGATTCACTACGCAGAGTTGCGTGGGCGGATATCGTAACAGCTTCCCGCCAGGTCTTATCGTCCCGGCAAAATTGTGCTATTTCTGCTTCGAAAAATGGAAGCTTTGTGTAATTTTTTTCAGATTTATTCCTTTATCTACATATGTATAGTCCTCGTGAGACGTGGCGAAGGTGTCAAAAGGGAAATAATAGCCTCGATAAGGTGATTACATTATGAAGGCGTCATTTTAAAGAACAGTCAATTGAGAAGTCTGCATTGCAAATGATACATTTTATCTTACGACCATTGTAATCTTGTGTCTTCTTCACAAACTAGTCGGATTTCATTGCCGAGGCGTTTGTCGCACCATCAAGGCTTATCCTGGGGAACTGTAGTCAAGAATCATTCCTCGTTAACATTAAAGAGATCGCAAATAGTATAAGCGGAGGAGGGGGAGCATTTTATTGGTTACTGTCAACGTTTCGGACCGTTTCGTGGTGGCCCGTAAGCTATGAAATGAGGCGAGCTTCTTTCTTTACAACATTTCTTTGTATTTTTTTCTTACGATGCCCGACACTCGGTGCAAGGAGGTGCTGCGAAACAATTGTAAAGCGGGGACAGCGCTGTTCTGCATAGGAGGGAGGGGGAGATTTTGCGCTTTTGTTACTTCATGTTCAATACAGGTCTCACTTGGGTGACACCTGCGAACTCTTGTGCAACTGCGAAACAGTACAAGTGAGCTACTTGGGTTCAAGAGCTCGTTACTTCGTCTTGTCCGTTGCAAATGCCGGGGCTTTCTAGGGGCTGGATTTGACACGGCGCCAGCCTGTTCTGCACCTGTAGTGGAAGCTGGCAGGTGACCACAATTGGTGGAGAACAGGCTGGCGCCGCGCAAACCCAGTTTCCATGAAACACCCTAGCGTTGGCGCTGAACAAAGACTATAGAAGGTTGTACCATACGCTGGGTGCAACAGGGCCCCGAAGGCTGAAGATTTCTGCCTACGCTTGGGGCGAAGAGGGTATGTAGTGTAGAACCGAGTTCCTTGAAAAGGGTCCCCACATAAGTTTAAAATGGTCATTCGTATCAGGTTAAGTGGAAATGGAAATTTCGTTGTATATTTTTTAACGCTGTTCTGCCTAGAAAGGGGAGGGAAAGAGCGTTGGCATTTTTCTGACTTGCTCTTTTCTTTGACCAGTTCCTGTTGAGTGACATGTCTCAGTTAGATGAGACCTGTAGACTTATGTCCAGGGTAAGCAAAGGTTGCGCTGTTGCACAACTCTGCAGGGTTCGCAGGTGTGCACAGGAGCCAAGGGCAATGTTCGATGGGACCCCCACTGTGTAGAACTGCGCCGTTTTTGTTCTTACAGTCGTCAGAAAGCACTGATCGTTAAAAAATTAATAATTTTGCGGTGAGGGTAGGTCCCAGCTCTCCCCCCCCCCTCTCAAGTGCGTCTATGATGCCATGTTTGCGATCATAGTTGTTATCACGTGCGGAGCGAAAACACCTTTATCTTTTGCGGAAACATTCGTGCCATCAATCATTCAAACTGTTCTATGATTTTTGTGAGATTGAGCTCTTGGGCCCTAATTCAATGTGATGGAGCAGTATGGTGCAGCCATCCGTAGAGTTAATGTAATTTTAAATTTCCGGGACGCATCTTCAACATGGGATCTTTTGGTGAAGTAGTTCGTCTTATTACGGTACTCCCACTTTTGGGCTGCGCTCATACTTCGCCTCAGCGTACGCGTTTCGAGCGTACGCCAGCTCCAATGACTACAAAAGTATGGATGGATCTAATGTCTGCCAGCGTCTTCGCGGACAATTCGAGCTTGAGCAATCTGCCCAACGCTGCTGTACGCTAGATCGAAACCTATACTTTCCTAGTCACTGGCGCTGGCATACGCCAATTGTGACCGCGGCCTTACAAAAGTCGTCCAATTAGTCTACCAAATGTTACGAGCTTTATTTTCTCGCCATTTTTTGTTTATTTATTCCATCTAGGACGGCATTTAGCGCTGGAAGGTTCGAGGAAACCTCTGTGAGCCACACGACTGGGATTTTTGCCCAAGCCCAGGGAAAGAAGCTCAGGTTTGGGTGAACAAACTTTTTTTACGAGAGGGTTTACCCTAGCCTAAACTTTTTAGCTTTGGACATCTAACGATAGGGATAACGATAGGTACTGATCAATATCTTGAGTGCTCAGCGCCAAAACGCACTTTCACACTGGAAGGTCTTATTATGTATATAGAACTTTTGACTGCTGAATTAATCAGCGTTCTTTTGCAGTACAGTCGCCGAAGATTGCATTTCAATCGAATTCCGCATAACGAGTATCGCAGCGTCGCATCTCATATCGCTTGATCGACCTGAATTCATGTCGTGAATGTCGTTTTGAAGCGCGTGCACCGCACCTTTCTCTCCAGGGCCTTGTATTTTTCATGAAACGTCGTTTCGCGTTCGCAAAATTTCCATATTTCTTCCACATATCTGGACCGTGTGACACCCATGGAGTGTCATGGTTCTCATTAACTAAATTTTTTGCTGGATTTCGGTTTTGACGGTCTTTTGGTTGTTATTTAGCTCTGTTTCTGAATTTATCCGAATGATTATGCTGTGCCAGGCTCATCATGAGTGTAAGGTTATATCTAAGTGGGGAATAGCGTCGCTCCATATATATTATATTATTATCTTCTCCTTTTTCTCCTTCTCACCCTCCTTTTCATCTTCGACGTCCTCTTCTTCACGGTCCACTATCGGTTCCATCAGCCTCATCTCGTCCTCGTCAGCTTGATGCTATCGATGCAGATCCTTAATGTTTTCATGTAGTTCTTCCATGGCTATGATACTGACCTATCGCCTAAAAATGGCGAAATCAGGCCATCATACTGACAGCTATATGGCGCTAATCCAAAATAGGTTAGCAGTCTAATTAGAATTAGAACATCACATGGTACGCCATTCAGGGAGGGGGGGGGGGTGAGGAAGTGAGCGACCACGTTCCACGATTCTCCAAAACCCCTTTTGAACAAAGGAGCGGATTTCATTTTAAAGACAGCCCCCGCGCTCAAGTAGTACATGGTCGTCCTTTCTTGGGCAGGTAGTTCAGCCCCCAAGCTAGATACTATCTCACTCTCGCGACTCTTAAACAGAGTGAGCGCCAGCGGCGAGTCACACAGCGCTGACATTCTTAGGCTTCTAGCGTGCCCCTCGCCTCAGTTGGACCCCTCTCACGCCACGCCGCTTCCACCTCCTCCGTAGCGCTACAGCGTCGCGCTACTGCGTCGCGCTACAGCGTCGCGCTACTGCGTCGCGCTACAGCGTCGCGCTACTGCGTAGCGCTACAGCGTCGCGCTACAGCGCCGCTTCGCAACGTACTGCTATTTCCTACGTTAGGATGATTAGAGTTGTTTACAGAGAAAAGTGGGAATAGGTGGGATGGCTTCTTCCTGAGAAATTCCACGGAAAAGGTCGCCCCCGGACTGATTACAAGCCTGTAACTATTCGACGCCAATCTTACCAGTTACTCATTGGTCACTACTTCTTCTGGTACTGGCTCTTAGCGTAAACTCAGCTGTCTTCTCGTCCTAATACAGCAGCCATCTGCAAACAAACAACTCAAAAGAGTACTTCGGCGCCACCTAAAGCACAGCTACGCATGTTTTTCTCTTCACCGCAGGCACAAGCACACCAATAAAGGAACCTTCCTTGTTCGCCTCGTCCGCTGCTCGTCGTCAACGCATTGGACCAAACCAGGACCTCTCGCCGTGCCTCGCTCCCTGTGTCCGACTATAACCGCGCATTTTTTTCCTCGGCTGACGACACACTCGCGCCACTGAACCGAAATGTGTTGGTTTGCCATTTGTACGTGCGATCCACAAACACTACCTCGCTCCATCACGCGCTCAACCGCGCGATGCCACGGCATCAAGAAAGCCATCAAACACCAATAGAACTCTGAACCAAATAACTTACAAGCTCAAACACGGTAATAAAACCAATTATACGCGCGTCTCATTTCTTTTCTTCTTTCTTTGGGTTTCATTTCTCCACCGGAAACACTCAGCAACCTTCACCCTCCTTTCTCTGTAAGCAACTCTAATCCATCCCTTAACCACTTCGGACAACAGGCAGTACCGCCGCTCCGAGCGGCGCTGCAGCCGCTACGCAGCTAGCCGCGCGCGTGCTCCTAGCGCGACGCTGTCTTAGCCGCGACGCGCAGTTAGCGTTGACGCCCGCTAGCGCGACGCTGTAGCGCGACGCCATTAGCGCGACGCTGTTAGCGCACGCGTAGTAGCGCGACGCTGTAGCGCGAACGCCACGGTAGCGGCGACGCGTGCTAGCGCGACGCTGCTAGCGCGACGCCAGCCTAGCGCGACGCTGCTCGCGCCCTACAAGCTGCTCACCACGCTGCCGCCTCACTAGCTAGCTGCCCTCTGACGGAGAGCCGCTCAGTTGTTCCTTGTTGGGACGGCAGTCATTAATCGGAACTGCATGTATTTTTTGCTGACCGCGCTCGTGCTCGTAAAATAATCTGCTCTCCTTCATCACATTTACATGATTGGGAGCAAGGTACAGTCAACAGCAACCCATCTCGTAAGGTAAAACGCGTAAAAATCACGAATGATGCAATTTCTGTGGTGCAAAAGCTCGACGCACTTCACTACACTAAAACATGCTCGCTACCGTAACCCTAAGTTCGGACGCCGGCTTTTTAAATGTTTCCTTTTCTTTTCAAGAGTTTTTCCTCTATGTTTCTGTTGTTTTTTGTTTTCTTTTCTTCGCATTCGATGATATCCACTACTGGGAGATGTGACAAAGTGATTTGTGAGCCAGGGCTTGCACAGAGACCGCAGGGAGGTGTGACTGTCAGGTCGCGATTTTGTTTATGGTGTTCTTGAGGGCTCTTGTTTCTTTTTTCCTTCATTGAGGAATTACTTATCAGCTACTGTTTCATAATTGATCAGCAATTATCCTTGACACTTTTATCGCGGGAGCTGTCTTTAATGGTGCTCCTTCTCTAGGCTTATTGTAAGGCAGAGAGTCCTCTCCTTTCACCACTAAGGATTTTTCCACCGTAAAATGAAATTGAGGAAATGTCATGAAATCGGGTGTACGTCATAAAACGCAATTTTCCCGTCAGTGTCGTGTCATGTGACGTCATGCAACGTCATTCCGTTACATTAATTCACTGGACTGTGGACCTCGTTGCACTAGCGTCTAATTTCCACGATTACCATGGGTGGCCGATTGCCCGCTTTAAACGCCCACCACGTCAGACGAAAGAGACGCTTTTGGGAATGAGGTAAGCGGGCGCGTACCCTTCGAAAAAGCTTATTACGCTGTTATTTATTAGCCGGCTAGAAGAATCCTGGGCTCTGCTCGGACTTTTGCAATAAGAATGAAATCCCTGCGACAGCTGTTTCCAACCCTTGCACACAGCTGGTGACCGTCAGCTGTATGTCTCGCATTTCACTCAAGGCTACTTTCCATTCCTCGAGGTGGTTGCTTACCTAATAGATCAGTTCAACTCCACATGGTTGTTCTTTGTGTAGTTGTGTGCAATTAAGATTCTGTGGCTTCCCATTTCGTTGTGCATTACAAATTCTCCCCTGTCTCTGTGGTTTAGCATTCTTCTATACAACAATCGGTTACTTTCTTTTTCTTTTCCAAAACATTTAGAATAGTTGTAGTTCTCTACCAGGATGCGCTGTAGACTCAATACTCAGATGGGGTGGGAAAGGGGATCGTAAGAGTCGCTAGAGAGCGGTGATTTTCAAAATGAGGCATCTTCATTGAACTTTCCAAGACTGGCACAAGTTTTCTCGCATGCGTTTCGGCTTCTTCGCCTTCTCAGAGCGTGAAAGATCAAGGAAATTGATCCTTTCAGTAGTCTTTACAATCGTAAAGCCAATTTTCGTGAGCTAATCAACCACGCTGAGTAAAATTGTTCCAGTCTTGGAAGACTCAAGTAAAATTATATCAGTCTTGTAAGAATCAATGACGACTGTTCCTACAAGGGGAGATCGTGCAGCTTGAGGTGAACTCAAGGGAACGCTACCCCCCCCCCTCCTTCCCCAGGCTCTTCTAGAAATTTCCCTTTTTCCCCCAACCATTAGTTTGACCTGGCGAGAATAAGAGTTATTTAGTAATTCCGAAACAGACAGAAAAAGTTTCTAACCACGCAGCAGGTTTCCAAATTTCTCTCGAAGGCGAATACGATGCTTTCCTCCACCCTTCTCCCAACGGCGAGCAAATACGCCTAACCCATTGAAAGTGGAAGTGAAACAAGAAGAATCATCTATCAACAAATTTCAGACCAAATACGACCCCATCCGGCGACTAATACGGCCCACCCGCCCTTCCCCGTATGGGGATGTTCCGACGTAGGACGCGCTCTAATGCATACTGTTAATTAATGCTAAGAGTACAAGAAAGCCGTTCGTGGTATGTAGTACGTCAAGTACCAGAGGGAGTCTTGCTTGACTGCTGCAGATGGGACTACAGTCGTCGGAATGGTCGCGACGTTACGGAAAAATTAAGATCACGTTCCGTCATTTAATTAGTTGAGATATGCTTTTTTCCGCTATCATTTCTCCTTTTTCCTTTTCTTCTCTAGCGCGATCTTATTCTGCCGTTTAAAAGAAGTTTTGCGAGTATTGCAGAGGGCTGATGGGTAGCACTGGGGGAAGAAAAAAGGCAGAACCCCCCAATGTGGTGTGCCCTGTCTAAGATTTCTAGCTTTTTTATGAGCGGTCTCCTTTTTTGTCTCTCCCCTCTTTTCTCGGCCACTGCTTCGAACTCATTAGGGGAAAAGGGTGTTCTTGAAATATCCTTAGCAATAATTGTGCCAGCATGTGAAGCAGCCGTTTGGTCCGGCGGTGTACAATCGATACTCATCTCACGGACCAAGCTTTTCGGCGGCATAGACCGACTCCACTTACCATTAGATTCCTTCCAGCACCTGCAAAAACATCGCTTGGCGTTCTCCCTATTACACAGTTAACCTTGCGCAAGATCGCAACTGCTTTAGAGCCACCGAAAGGTGTGGCTCATGGTTTTGCTTTCCTGATGCAGTTTTGGTTATTTCTTTCTTCGTGGAACGACACTCATTGCTAGAAATCTTGGTGTCACTCTTTAGAGCGCCTACTGGCGGCCCTCACTCTTCGAAAAAAAATAGTACTTACGAAAAAATGTCATGAGTGTCCCATTGTTTTCGAAGCCATGTATTATGGTAGCTAGGAGACCTTGCCATTACCTCTCCAAAGCCTCATTTCCTTAGTTTTGTCACAGAAAAAAATGATGCGTAATGGTTTGCATTATGATAGAGTTCCACCAAGGGCACTCGTTCGTTCGTTCGTTATCTCGCTTGACCTCTTTTGTTCGACTCGAAGCTGTGTTGCTCATCTTCAGAACGGGCGTTGCACTTCGTTACGCGCTTGAGTAACGTATCTAAGAGATGGCAAATTTTAGGGCAAGAAAACGAGATGAGATCGCTCTGTCATGGAAGGGGGTCGTAACGGAGAAATTTTGGAGAGGGGTCGTATCGCGCGAAAAATTTCCCCTACGCCGACATACGTGCCGATATGAGGATAATAGCCAAATCAAGGGACTTTTACGTACGTGGGGTTGGATAGGACCAGTTGGGTCTATCTTACTACTAGGATCATTTGATTGACTCAAATCGTTTCGACTGATGAGGTGTCGAATACTTCGGAATACCAATCAGTTGTAAGTCACGCTGTGGTCAGATGCACGGCGCATCCTGATCGATTAAGGCATTGAGGTGAAGGCATCCAACCTAATCATCGAAAAATCTGAGGTGAACCGCTGCTAAAAATTCACAGCAATCAATTTTGAAACACTCATGCGCGCGAATAACCAGGAGAAAGTCTAGAAAACGTCCTTGAAACCAAATTCAAAAGGGTTGGAGGATGTGCATTGAAGTCCATGCACCCATCGTTCAGTTATTGGAACAATGTAGCCATGTCCAACGTTCAGCTATGAAATTATTCGATCCTCAAGATCCGAGCGAGACCAGATATTGCGGTCAAGGTGACCCTCACTAACTCGGTGCATTATTATCCTCACGGCACGTCCCGGCGTTGGGAACTTTTTCTTTTTTGCTTAATACGATCCCTCTCTAAATTTCCTCCAATACGAACCCCTTTCATAACAGAGCGATCTCCTCTAATTTTACCAAACTTCGCCCAAATTTTGCCATCTAGCAGGTGGGAGCAGGGAGGGGGGGGGGGAAAGGGGTCAGGCACCTCCGACCAACTGTCAGATATAGCAATTTCCGCGCCGCCAGCTAGGAGGATATATAGCACGCGTGAAGTGGGAAAAATTAACAGTCAAAAAAAATTGTTAGGTTGAATATGTTCCCCTTACCCTCAAGCGACTGGCGTGCCGCGATTATCCCATCTGGGTTAACTCACTCGTTTATACTCGTTCGTCGTGCCGCGTCACTGGGCGGTATCTATGCAGAATGATGTTCTGTTGCATAGTTTTCTGAACAATTTAATAAGTGCTGTTGTTGCGACCGGTGCTCCAATGTATATGCGTACTCACGAATACGCACGCGGTGGTAAATGTTTGCTCTTAATCTGTGGTCCTCCATGCAGTTATATGTTTGCTTCGTTCCCCGGAGTACCGTCATTTTCTGAAAGTGGGAGGTGGGGATAATATGAAGGGGCAATTAATTCACTGTCACTGTTGAGATCCAACGTTGAGGCCATTTACTGCCTTGCGGCACTGGACAATCGCAGAATTGTAAGATTGGTAGAATCCCTGAGTCTATGAAAAGCAAAAAGTCGACGTTTCGATCTGTAGAATCGGGAAATTTGCAGAAAAAAAATTTGTACTTATCGCTTGATCTCCTATTCTCCCATCCGTTTGTCCGAATCTCTGGTACCAGAACGATGGGTCTACTTTTCTTTCACCAATTCTCCGATGCTCCCAATTCTGAACTCCTCAACTCTTCAGTGTCGCAAGATATGAGCATTGAAGTCCGGCTTTTATAAACTTTTTAAGAATTTTCGGCACTATTCAACTATTACTACCCCAGTTTTTGCGAAAAACGGCCGGATCATTTTCTACGGGGTGGATTTGGCTGAAAGTTTGCACGAATATCACATCCACTTGGCCTGAAATTGCCTGGCGCCCGCGCCATAGGCGCCAGTGATTTGGGGCATTTTGGCGCCGGCGCCCGTAGCGCGGAGCGGTTTCAAGCCGAGGGAATGTGATATTCGTGATTAGGAGGTCAAACTACCCCTAGGTACAAGTTTTCAGCGGATTTCGTGATCTAGGGTACTTTGGCGCCGGCGCCTGTGGCGCGGGCGCCAGGCGGTTTCGAGAGGAGCGGATGTGATATTCGTGTTCAGGAGGTCGAATTACCCCTAGAACCCAACTTTCAGCCAAATCCACCCCCGTAGAAAAAAGTCGATCAAAATCCGGCCCGTTTCCGGAAATCTGGGGTAGTAATAGTTGAATAGTGCCGAATTTTCTAGCCTTTCCTCAAAATTTTTGCCGCTGAAAGGGAAGAGGAATTTCGTCAGTAGGGGTGGGGGCGGGGGGAGGAGGGGTTACTTGAAATGGGAGAAAACGCCAAAAGTCAACTAAAATTTCATCGCCCACGGAAAGCTTCCTTGAGTCAGATACACCCTCCCAAAGCAAAGAGCAGACACGACCCTTCTTTCAGTGGGAATCTCCCAGCTGTGCAGATGGTGCGCGCGAAACATTAAAAATCATCTCAAAGAAATTTCTTCAGATCAACTTCCCTTAAGCGAGAAAATACGATCATCGCTGGGGAACCCTATGCGATGTGTCCTGGTCCCATTTAGGGGTCGCGTTTGGCGCTGAGAGATCTTTTGCTTGTTGATTATTTCCGTTCTTCTCTTTCTCCTCAACAGCAAGCAAAATTTAGGGGCGAATTGAGCGGAAGGCGAATGTGTTAGGGGTCGTAAGTGTACTGTGGAAGGGAGTCTTGCGTAGACCCTGCTTTGGGATAGGTTATTGTTCCCGTTACCTGCTCTCTATTTCGTACATCCTCACGATGCGCCTTGATTCACTGTATGCAGTGTTCACTGCCTTGTAGCTCTTTTCAAAGCCAGATTCTATTCTGTTAGGTTTTATTCGTCCCTAGATTACTCATACACTTCCACCATTTGGTATTGCTATGTTTTTCTTTCACACCACTTCTCTAGGCAAATATCAGGAGCCGATAAGGGCGGGAATGTCTTTTGTGTCCCTCCAACCGCACTGCAGACGCAGTATTCGAGTCGATTGCCTTGAAATTCGTTGAAAACTAACTCAAATACGGCTGAAGTTCTCTAGAAATCAGCATATGTTCACAATAAAACTGCTCAGTGATGTGTTGCCCAATTTTGTTCATGTACGCGCTCGGTTTTCAGG
>MU912299.1:0-51779 GCA_036418165.1 Cooperia oncophora
GACTGAAGCATGCTTTTAGAAGTAGTGTCGAGCGTTGAACACGAAAATGGCAGTCATTAAGCAAGGAATGTTTCTGTGAATGTGACTTTGACTTGCTCTGTCTTCAGTAGGGTAGTCTGATCAGCCTGTAAAATATATCTGATGTGTGTAGTTTCACGTCGAATGGCTTCTCGACTCGAGAGTTCCCTTATGAGTCGCTCATATCAGTACCTTACTTTAGTAAACGTCCCTACATTTTCCGTTTCCATTTCCTTGTTCGCCTTATTCATTCCTCGTTGTGCTATGATTATTTTGTATATTAAATCATATTCTGTGGCTGTGTTCATTCATTCGTTACGAAAATTCAACATGGGTGCGAGAAAAAGGCGAAACAGAGCAAATGGAGACGTTACAAGAAAAGGAAAAGCACCCGCGCATTATTAAAATTAGGCGTGAGTGATGGGGTACGGTACGTAAGTGGTGTAAAAGTGGTGTAAAGTTGCGGTCGCAGCATTCATTCCTACGGCTGCGGTAGCTCTCTTCGTCCCGGTCTGGATTAACAGGAGCGCAAAAGAAGGACTAGACAGGTTCGTCACTGGTACTCCTTCCTACAGGTGGTGCCACAAGTTCACCGTTAAATCGTATCTGAATGAAAACAGTATTACTGTCAGTTGACTTTTGTCATTACTACGCAACGTACATGGGAGAGCTAATACACAGGAGTGTTTCTCTTTCCAGAAAATGAAAGACTGCAGGTGGAGAATGATATATTCATGTCTATCCTGGAAAGCGAAGCCGGAGATGGTGTTCAGAGCCTCCGAGCGACTAGAGAACAGTGTGCTTGCTTCTTTTTGCCACAAGTAGATGCTGTCGTCGCATTACTTCCACTATAATCAGCTCATTGTAGGACTCACAGACATTCTTGGGATCTTCACATGAAAGGACGAGCGTTAACTAAGCTTTCCTTCTCTCTTTCCTTCATAGTCTCTTTATTTAACCCATTGCGTACTGCATGCTGCACATGGTGAAGCACTCTTCAGTTGAACTCATTCAGCATTGTTAGATGACTGAAAAGAGTCGGTATATTCCTGAAGTCTGGGACAAAATAAGTATGGGGGGAAACTGCGGGGTTGAATAATAGCTAAGTTGCTGGCATTTTTCGAGCAATACCTCAACTATTATATTCTTTAATTAACTCTCCTTCACCATTAAAACCGAAATCCTGCTCAGCACACGACTAAAAATTGTAAAATGGTGTGAGTGAACAGCTTTTAAGCATATTGCGTCACTTTTTCGATTCTTCTTAATTTTATCAAGCTTTTTTGGCTGGTTTCGCATTTTTCGGCTTTACACTTTTACACGTAACAATATTGAATCCCGTTTAGCATACATATATATACATATAAAAGTGATGCATGATACGATGTGTGTACGATATTTTTGTTATATGTATGAGATAAAAATCTTATGTTTTTATACTCAGCGCGCCAGAAATCGCGTCGCGCAAATACACTGCTGTACGCAATGGGTTAAATATTTGTTCGGAAAAATTCATAGGTGTAATTATCCTTCATTCATTATACCAACGCCAGGATAACGTATATTTATGAGAAATTCTACGTTTTTTCATTACTGCTTTCACAACTGCTGAAGCACAGAATTATGCAAATGCACGGTGTAGTGTAGTTGTCCCCATACTCTCTACACCCTATCGCTGGTGGATGACGGTAGACGTGGCAGTCGCTAAGTCGGTGTCTATACCTTCCTAGTCGCTGACGCTGCCGGACGCTCGGAACGTTCGTAGGCGCTGGTGAACGTTGGTGCCGCAAACTATTGACGCAGCGTTAGAGTGAGCGTTTCTATTTCATTGCCCATAACTCTTTCGAGAAGCCACGAAATGCTTACAGAACGCGTCTTCTACCTGTAATTGAACTAGTGAGCAGAGGAAATGATAGGCTTAGCAATGGGCTTCGCATCCTTGACATTCCTAATAATACTGAAAGCCATATTGGTTCAGGAAACAGCTTTCCGTGTCGGATAACGCGGTCTCTGCTGCTAGGAGCCTAAAGAAGCACTCTCAGATGAGAAGCGATTTTCAGACCTGCCGCTGCAATCCCTTTTAGCTGTGATCCTCCACATACCTTATCACATTTCTGTTGACTGCTGAATGCTCCAGATGTGGTCAAGGTCGATGGTCTGCAATTTCGACTAACAGACGCTTGCATCGGAAGCTCAAATAGAGGACCCCAGAAAGGTACATCAGGCCTGTTCTTACACCGAAGTCCTCACGCGACATGTGAAACACCTGTCTTCCTCCACCCACAAAAAGGAAGTTATCGGCGTATTTTGAGTATCCGTGATGTGTACAACGTAACGTACCTAGGACAGACAGACAATACCAATAACTGATATCATATGAGTTCTGTGGGGATGAGTACATAGGGGGAACCGGACGACCGCTTTGGTCCGTGACCAGGGAACACTTAGATGGCTTGAAGAATTCAAGACCGGAGACCCTCCTTGGAGCTCACAAGAGGCAGTACCATGAAGGGGCAGAGTTTGAGGTGACTGTGAGCATTTTGATGCGAGAGGCCATACCTTAGCACGAAACTTTAGAGGCCTTTTGAATACGCACTAAAGGTCCAAAAATGAACAAGAAAAACGAGTGCCTTTGCGTTTGCGTTAGCCGAATAAGGTGATTCAACACCTTGATTGTGGCTAAAGAAAATCAGTGAAGACAATGATTATACTTTTTATTACCACCACGAAATAAAGGACCAGTGACAACCATCAAAGAAAGACCAGATTCAGTAATGTTCATACCTCGCGATGACGCGTGCCAACAGAAATTGTAGTGCTCGTACACAACTACCACCCCTTAAATTTTTGAATCTATGCAGAAGATCGGCAATCGTTCAAGCAGTTAGATTACAATGAGCTAGAAAAAACGTAGAATTTCTCATAAATATACGTTATCCTGGCGTTGGTATAATGAATGAAGGATAATTACACCTATGAATTTTTCCGAACAAATATTTAACCCATTGCGTACAGCAGTGTATTTGCGCGACGCGATTTCTGGCGCGCTGAGTATAAAAACATAAGATTTTTATCTTATACATATAACAAAAATATCGTACACATCGTATCATGCATCACTTTTATATGTATACGTATGCTAAACGGGATTCAATATTGTTACGTGTAAAAGTGTAAAGCCGAAAAATGCGAAACCAGCCAAAAAAGCTTGATAAAATTAAGAAGAATCGAAAAAGTGACGCAATATGCTTAAAAGCTGTTCACTCACACCATTTTACAATTTTTTAGTCGCGTGCTAAGCAGGATTTCGGTTTTAACGGTGAAGGAGAGTTAATTAAAGAATATAATAGTTGAGGTATTGCTCGAAAAATGCCAGCAACTTAGCTATTATTCAACCCCGCAGTTTCCCCCCATACTTATTTTGTCCCAGACTTCAGGAATATACCGACTCTTTTCAGTCATCTAACAATGCTGTATGAGTTCAACTGAAGAGTGCTTCACCATGTGCAGCATGCGGTACGCAATGGGTTAAATAAAGAGACTATGAAGGAAAGAGAGAAGGAAAGCTTAGTTAACGCTCGTCCTTTCATGTGAAGATCCCAAGAATGTCTGTGAGTCCTACAATGAGCTGATTATAGTGGAAGTAATGAGACGACAGCATCTACTTGTGGCAAAAAGAAGCAAGCACACTGTTCTCTAGTCGCTCGGAGGCTCTGAACACCATCTCCGGCTTCGCTTTCCAGGATAGACATGAATATATCATTCTCCACCTGCAGTCTTTCATTTTCTGGAAAGAGAAACACTCCTGTGTATTAGCTCTCCCATGTACGTTGCGTAGTAATGACAAAAGTCAACTGACAGTAATACTGTTTTCATTCAGATACGATTTTACGTGAAACTTGTGGCACACTATAGGAAGGAGTACCAGTGACGAACCTGTCTAGTCCTCTTCTTTTTGCGCTCCTGTTAATCCAGACCGGGGACATGGCGCGAAGCATCACTGCACACCTTTGGATAACGTGGGAGACACGATGAGCACAGGCAGAATGATTCATCCTACAAAGGCTTCATGTCAGTTGAAGTGGATGAAATAAAAGAAGTTGAAACACGAGTAGAACCTAGACATTTTCTTGCAAATAAGCCACAATTTTTCGGAAATGTGGCAATACAAAATAAATCGAACGAATGAAATGGGCAACGTGTTAAATGGTAATGACCACTTCTCACAGAATAAAAACGGAAAGAATGAGGAATTCAACAATGACAAGCACACACGTGTGAAAAGCGGGACATTTCGAAAAATTGTGAATTTCTTACAGCGGTGCGTCGCGGCCACTACGCTCGCGCTGTGCTTTCTTGCGATGTAGAGGCGATGATGGACTTATAAACACAACGATTCCACTTTTATTTATTTAAATTCACAAGCGATTTTTGAATAAGATAGGCCCTTGCAGCTGCAATTCGGAAAACTGCACAAGAGTCTGAGAGATACTTCACAGCACTCCAGTGACAGATGTTAAAATCAGAAATTTTGTTGGGCGATGTTCGGCTATTTAGTTGTTATTTCACATCGCGAAGGATCGACCTTTCTGACAACACCGACATTATGAGCTGTAAATAGTCAGTTCACTCCTGATTTCAAATCGAAATATCTGTATTCCTAGGAGATATAGGGGCGTGCATCGCCACGGTTCGAGATTAGGCGGTTTGAACGAATTAAAGCACTATGGCACAAAGTGCTACGCCAATGCTGTACTGCCGAATGCATAAAGGACCCATGAACAGGAGCTAATATCTACTCATGAAATGATAAACACACATCATAAACATTGTTGTCCGCAAATCAGGGAGAACTTCGATGTATTACGGAACGCTCAAATTCCTTGGGTAGTACACAGAAAGCTTCACAGAATGCAGCGAAGAGAAATTTATGTGTTTATTTGTATCAATTGAAATAATTGATTGAGATCTGTTTGATCTTTATCTCTGCGCTCTCTCCAATCCCGTGCTCTGTCGAGCCCCGCCCCTTTGGCCAGGTATAAAAGGGCGGCGGCACCTAATAGAATTGCTCAGTCCTCAATGTTCAGCGATGAAAATTGCAACAAAAATCATACAGTCAGAAGGGGAGCGACCCTTCCCAGCGGTCCTTTCCCTTCATATCGGAAAACCAAGGCATGAAGTGTAAGGATAATGTCAACACAAAATAGATAGCGCGTTTTTACAGAGACCTGTTGCTGTAAATCTCAAACTTCGGAGGTGGAGAGGAGCTTCGTCAGAAGGGGTGCTTCGTCTCTGAACAAAATTACTCGTTTAACACGAACAGTTTGCGCTCGGTACCTGCCACGTGCGGGGCACGCTGCGGGTACTAAGCGCAAACTTTCTTCTGGGCCACTGAGTGCCGAACTTGTCAGGAATTGCCATCAAACATATTTCATAGGTGAGCTCGGGCGGACGCTGATTTTAAGCCTTCGTAACCACGATTACGGAAACAAAGAGAAACAGCTTGACCATCACCAGAAGCTTCCAATAAAAACTCGCTAACAGCTTCCAAGTGTCATGTAGTGGATGCATTCAATGTCTCTTCTGGAGTCATAAGATTCATTATGGGGAGTCAGCCGACGGGAATCGTACCAGCGCGCGGTTTTTTCGACCTTTTACCTCTATAGTTGTTTGAGACTAGAGGAGGCCTGATGGATGCCTTTCCGGCATTCCCGTTGGCATTTTCTCCTCACAGACGGTTCACTTGGCAAACTTTCTTCTACATTTCTGCAACATCACCTAGGGTTTCTACGGAGACCGTACCTTTGAATTGGAAGGCTGGGGAGATGGCTTGAATCGGGCTCCTCCTACGAGTAATGCTAAAAGTCACGCTGATTTAGAAAACAGCTTTCTGCGCCTAATGACAAGCTCTCTGTTGTTTGGACCCAGTTAACGCAGTGTTCAGACTTCCGACGCCAGCGCTTATGTGAGAACAACCTTTAACTGGCGAACGCAGAAATAACAGTGAGTAACATGCGGTCTGTTTGTTTAACTACAATTCTGCCCCGCCTCCGAAAGTTGGGGTCGAAGGGCATCATCGGCGACGATGATCCTTTTAAGGTAGAAGACGTGATCTGTAAGCACTCCGCTGGTTAGAAGGAGTTGTGAAGAATGAAAAAGAAATGCTCTCTCTCTCTAGCAACTCATGTAAGTCTCTATTTCAATTCAGCATTTCCCCTTAGTTGGTTGAGCCGTAGCAAAGTTGTAATGCATATTAAAAAGTTGAGTCTAGCACTTCCCATTACAGATTGAAGCTTCTCCTAAAGTTATGTGTGAACGTCGGCGCCTCCTGAAGCGTGGCCACTCGCGTGCAAAAGGTAGTTTCATCGTCGCCTGGACCTGGGTACAGGATCCTGCACCACCCAAGCAATGCACCGGTAGCTCATCCGTTAGCGAGTTCATATTGGAAGCTACTGGTGAACTCCTTGATGGTCAAGCTGTTTCTCTTTTTTCCGTAATCATGGCTAGAAGGGCCATGATTACGGAAAAACGGCCAGTAGATCAGCGTTCACCTCAACTCGCCTTATACTCGGCGAAAAAGTTGTCGAGCTGGGGGGGGGGGTATGTAGTAAGCAGTGCGAAGTACATCCTCCTACGGGCGGCGTACATAGTAGCTATAACACAGTAAATTCATAAATCCATCAAGTGAACCACGTAACTCCCAGCCACGAACACGACCCCCCCCCCTCCAAAACGTCCGCAAAAGCGAGAAAAATCAACTATAAAAATAAATTTTCAAAACCCAAATACGACCCCCCCCCCTTTTGGCGAACAAATACGACCCCTCCCAATAGGGAATCCCCAACCAATTCTGTGCCCTGTTTCGCGTCTGTCTCGCGCGTGTCACGTTCATTTCCGTGTGGGACCATGTGTGTCATCCCGTCCATCTTCCTCTTGATCTCATATGCTCTCACTCGCCCGCACAGTAGTGCATTCGCCTAACTCGTTTCTTTTTGTCTTACCATCCGACATACGTCTTTGGTGACCGGCGCATGAATTCGCATTTGAAGCGTTTTAGCTGCGTGACTTTAATGGGAATCGCCAACTGCGACAGCTTTATGAAGACTCACAATGGACTCTGCATCTAGTGATGAAGCACACCGTAGGTTATATGGAGGCAACTTTCTGGGAAAGATAATGATTTAGGCTGTGTCAAGAAGGCGAAGTGAAGAAGAGATGGTATGTCATTTTGTATGTTATTAGACTGCGTTCATATTTTGGAGCAGCGTTTTGAGCGTATGGCATGGTTTTGAGCGCTTAGAGTGGGTGCAGGCATTCAGATACCCGAATCGGCGTGGCTACAGGGGACAAGGTCTCGACATGGACAACAAGTTTACCAACTTTGTCCCGCCATAGATGCAAGACGGGAGCGCACTTCCCAGTCAAACACCCTCAATGCCATCAAACCATCGGTGTTGAATGTTTCATCGGATGGTCCATACGTAAGACCTCATAGCCATTACTTTTCCCCTGCCTAATGTCGGGCTGCTGCACCACTCTAATTTCATGATGTCTGATCCAGCTGTTCGCAACCCTCCTACTTCTCCACACCCTGTATCCTGATGGCTTATGTAAGCTGGTGCGCGCTGGACGCTAGATCGGTAACTATGCTATTAGGCAGCGTTCAGACTTCGCGACGGCAGCGCTTCGGTCGCGCATTTAGACGATCGATACGCATGATTTTGATTGCATCGATCGCGCCGAACACGCGACCGAAGCGCTGCCGCTGCGAAGTCTGGACGCTGCCTTAGCCCTTGACGGTGGCGGAGGATGTGGACTTTGGCAGACGTTTGATATATCTATACTTTACTATTCGCTGGCGCTGCCAAGCGCTCGTAACGCTAGTGGTCACTGGTGGACACTGGTAGCGCTGGTGGACGCTGCCGCAAAGCACGAACACGGCCTAACAGATCAAAAACCTGCTATTTCAATTTGCAGCAATGTTTCCTGCTAGATGGAGCTGTAACGAATTTTAATGCATATAATGAAATTAAGTCCACAAGCCCCAGGAATTCCTTGAATTGAACCCTTCCAAACTTAGGTGTGAACAAAGATGTGGCCTCTTGAAGAGTGGCAACAGGGCGCAGGAGATATTTTCAACGTACCGTAAAATGACCTCAACAGCGAATTTACTCTGAAAAATGGCCCTCCATAAAATGTTTCGATGTCGTCAAAAGAGGAAAACCTCCCCTTTCCCTGCGACGTCCTGGGTACTGCATAACCCAGTAGTGCGCAAGTAGCTCAGAAGTTAGTGAGCTCACCTTGGAAGCTGCTGCTCACTTCCTTGATGGCCGTGCTTTATCGCTTTTTTCGGCATCGAGACTATAAAGATTACAAACATGCCGGTAGATCAGCGTTTACCAGTACTAATCCACGACAGGAATTCGATAGCAGTTCCTGATGAGTTTCGGTGCCCTGTGGTAGCCTTCATACGCGCAGGTAACCTAAATGCATTCCCGTGTCAAACGATAATGAAGTTCTTCGAGAAGTCAAAACAGCCCGGGTGACAAGGTCCTGTTCGGATTTTTAGGTTCGGAACAAACTTCGAAAAATACGTCAATCTTGGTGAATGATGGCCGATATCGCACAGTAATGATTTTAGAGCTAAACTGACATCGAAACATAATCTTTAGGCTGAACCAGACTAAATTAATCCTTTAGACATATTTCGGGAGAAAAGCGCTATTCATCTGAGCGTCGGCATTGTTCTTACCACCACGGCGTGGTTTCCTGCTATAAAAGGCCCCAGTTCCAATTTCACTTCACTCAGCAAGAGTTATAGACTGTCCCTTCCAGAGCTTCGCCTTGACATTTTAGACCATCCTATTCAAATTCTAACACCACCTCATTTTCCTGTATAAGTTGAACTCCATAGGTTCCTTCCTTTCTCATTCTGATTTTTGTTGCCTCAGCCACTGTATCGAGACGAGGGTGAGACAATAGCAATTTTCGGAGGGGCCGCCGCCCTTTTATAAATGGCCGAGGAGGCGGGGCATGAGAGAGAGGACGGGAGTGAGAGAGAGCGCAGAGTTAAAGACTAGACGGATATCAATCTAATTATTTTAATCACGGGAACTGCATGAAGCGATTTTTCTTTCCTGCTTTCAATGGAGCCTTCTGTTCCCAACTCAAGAAATTCGAGCATTCCACGAAATCGTCGAAGTTTCCGCTGCTTTGTGGGCAACAATGATTGCGGTGTGTGTTCATTAATTCATGAATAGGTACTAGCCTCTGTTCGTGGGTTTTTTTTTCATCTATTTGTCACGGTACAGCATGAGCATAACAGCCCTTACACGACGTAGCCGCTGGAACTATAATATCTTATATCGTAGCGTGAGACGCATACTGCATTTTCTGAGAATGCGAATGTTTTGGCTCGGGATCAAGTGGGAACCGAATTTTTCTTTCGAGCTTATCGATACCAGTTGTGTGGAAAGGCCTAAACTTTTAGTGTGAAGTAGCAATCAACGTAGCCGAACCACAGCTCTGACTGGAATAATTGCTGTCACGGGGATGCTGTGAAGATCTTTTAGATTTCCTTGAGGGGATTTGAATTGCAGCTGCAAAGGGCTATTTCTTTCCTCCGGATCGCATATATAAATAAACAGAAAATAGGTGATGGAACTAAAACCGTTGCTTTACAAGGCTAGTCATTGGTTACATACAGTGGAAGAAAACATGGCGCGAACGCAACTGCCGCGACGCGACCGCTGTAAAAATTTTAAGTCAACCGAAACTGGGTAGCCATATGGATATAGCTTGTGGTAGTGTTGTTGAGTTCCTCATTCTCTCCATTTTTTTTCATTGAGTGAGTAGTGATCGTTTTCAGTTTGCACTATGGCCTATTGCACACCGATCGATGTATTCGGTATTGCATTTCTGAAAACTGTGGTTGATTCGCAAGAAAGTGGCAAGGTTCGTACTAATATTTTCCCCAATATTGTTTTATTTTATCCTGAACTGACATGAAGCCTTCGTAGGAACAATCACACTGTCTATGCTCATTGTGTCGGACGTTATCCAAGGGTGTGCAGTGATCCTTCGCGCCATGACCCCGGTGAAGATTGAGAGGAGCATAAAAAGAACAAGGAGGACAGAGGTTCATTACTGCTATCTTTCCTCCACGCTGCCCCAAGTTATACGCGAAATTATAATTAAGTAGAAACAGTTTTATAGTTAGCTGTTCTTTTTTTTCGGAACATAACTTACATGGGAGAGTTAATACAAAGGGGTGTTTTTCTTTCCAGAAAGTGTAAGACTGCAGGTGGAGAACGACATTCTCATATCTGTTTTAAAAAGTGAAGCTCGATTTGATGTTCAGGACATCCATGAAAGTGTAAAAACAACAAGTATGCTTGTTTCTTTTTGTCACGAGTAAGTGTTGTGGCCGCATTGCTTACGGTGAGATCCCCTCATTGTAGAAGTGCCAATCATTGTCCGAGATCTTCACATGACGAGTCCAGCCAATCCCCTCAGGATCAAGAGAATAACCTCGATCAGGACGAAGAAACTACGCTACGGATAGAAGCAAGCGGCATCCTTAACATGAGCGTTAACTGAATGCTTTCCGTCTTTTTTTATGGTCTCTTAGCTTTATTCAGATTTCTTATTTTCGAAAAAATTCATACGTGCGGTTGTCCTTCATTCGCCACAAAATCGCTAGTATGACAATATTTGTGAAATTCTAGTGGTCTATACAGATTATGTATAAGGCAGCCTCCAGTGTTCGCGGTGACGCTCGTCGACGCTTTATAATCGCAGCAGCGCTCCAATGGTATAACGCCGCGTCGACGCGCATTGACGCTCGTCATCGCGAGGTCTGAACACTGCCCATCTTTCTTTGTTGGTGCTTGCTGGTCTTTTGTTTCTTGATAATAAAGAGTATAGTAATTACTCCCGAGCGAGAGATGATAAAAATAGTGGTCACAACCTTCGAGATACGATGTTCAGCTACACTGCTGGTGAGCATCGTACAGTCTGTAGGAAATCTCTTGTTCACCAGATTGGGACTTGGGATTGTGTTGGTGTTGGTATTTTCCTATATGCAGTATGAGTTCACATTACATGCGACATTTCTCCATTGTTCAGTTAAAAAGGAGTTCGGAGGCGCATTCGATATTTCCAATTTGTACTCCGCCTTTTTTGTTGGATTGAGTTTTACCCCACTTTTTAAAGTCTTTACGCACACCATTAAGATTTCAACGTTTTATAACACAAGGTTCGACTGTTCAAAGTACAACAAGTACAAAAAAATGTGTCATCAAAGTATATGTATAGTAAGTAATATGTCAAAGTCCGTAAAGTGAGTAGTATATCAGGTTAACAAGGTAAAAAAAAACTAAAGAAAAAAAGCCTAATTACTCGAATATCTTATCTCTTATCTTTTTGACAAATCTGGGTGCTTAGTGTTAGCATCGCCTCAGACGGCTATGGACATACAACGTGTTTGCTACCCACATAGAGAGGAGTTCGCTGGTGGATATCTTCCGGAACAACGTCGAGAAGGTTACGCTGAAATTTTAACGCTCTTACGGGGTCCTCGCCAAAGAGAACTAATAAATGAACAATTGGGTTCATATTACCTTGCCCGTGGTAGCCAGGGCACATCTTTGGTTGGGGAATCCGCAACAGGGCGGTCGTATTTGGCCGCCAGGAGAGGGGGGGGGTCGTAGTGAGTGCGGCGGCCAGTAACGAGCAACGCAAAGGTGGCACTGTGCTGAGTCCTGTATAGCGGAACTTGCTTTGTAGAGAACTCGGATATGTAAAAAATAGTACAAAACTTTCAACCATCAAACTAATCCGAAATAACTGGAATTATTAATAAGTCGACAACGTCTCGTTGGTCCGTTGATGACTAAACAGTACAACTCATACTCTGGTTCGTTGCGGATGATGGGGCGTGTCCGCGATCACGCTTGGCGCTGAGCCAACGTGTTTTTTTTTCGACAAACGACAGGGCTACCATATCGTTCGTATCAGACGTTTTCCAGCAGTTGGTCTCCTTTATCGGAGACAGTATTGGCGGAGCATAGATCTGGCGGCGTCGACACGGACACGCTCCATCATACGCAACGGAAAACACTGTAAACAAGTGCACCGGCTCGCCATGGACCTCCCTGAACCCTATAGACACATTTGCTCGCGTGGACAGACATTACGCACAAGTTGCACCACCCCATCACCTCTGCGCGGACCTCAGTGCGCGGCGCATCTAAAGCCAGCGTGATCGGCGCTAAACGAACCATATTCTGCTCCTGCTCCACCACAGGATACATTTTCATGCGTTCCTGGTTGCTCGAACACGCTCACTTGAAAAGTTACGTAGGAAACGGGTTTTTCGCGCAGCTGGGAGTGTTCCCCAAGAAATCCCCATCGCAAGATCTCATGAATCCCGAGAACTTCAGAAACAGTTCAAAAGGTTTTTAGAAAGAGTAAATCTTCAAACACTCGAAGCCGTTCTCGGATTTGTGAAAGGTTGAGTTACAAAAAAAAATATATTGATTCAAACCTGTTCACTTGAAATCTTTTCCAACGAATCCCCATGGCAGATTTCTCTGTGATTTTTGCGACCTTCATAAATGTTTCAGTACTTTTAGGAAGTGCGAACCTTCCTCTACACGAACACAGTCTCCTCTTCCCCACAGGTCCGCTTTTGAGGAAGTTATGGTCCTTCAAAACACCCCACTTTGCTGAAAACTCGCGTTCCACATGGCTGGTCCTGCCCAGAATCCCATCCCCCGATACGCTAATCCATACTCGACAACCAGCTGATTTCGGCTGGTTTGCTTGTCACGCAGCGTGGCGTGTCTTTCAGTTTTTTTTCTCATTTAACATCATCAATTTCTATTTTTGTAGCTTTAGGATGTGTTTTCAATAATTTTGGTATATCACCACTATTATTTCTAGTTTTTGAATTGTTTTTGTCTCCCCTGTCATTGCTTACGCTTCCTATGTTGTGATTTTCATAACTGTGATGTTCCCCAATCCTCGGTCAATTAGCCTATCGTTCGTATCAGGCATTGTTCACAGTCTGCGGCCCAGCGTTTCTCTGGAACGGTTCGGCGAAAAGTTCTTGATTTTTGACTTGATTTGATTGACTGATTTAATTTGATTTGATTTTTTGATTAATTTTTGATGATCGACTGGCAAGTGGACCTAGAGTCTGGCGGCTGGGCGAAAGGATTTTGATGCGAATCGACGGGCGTTTCGCCAAACCGCGATGTTTCTCGCCTTCGACGAAACGCTGGCCTTTTTTTTTGGGGGGAGGGATCGTACCAACCCCCCAAAAAGGGGGCGGGGCCGTACGGACTCGACCAAAATCCCCATCGAATGCTATGCCCTGGTGGTAGCGAGACCTCCAGCTTGCTCGATGATCAAGGCTATTGGAGCGCACTCGTGGAGAAGGCGAAGCTGAAAGCTGCAGCTGCAGTGAAAAATATAGGTAGAGGATCGATTCCCATACTAATTTGTTATATAACATTTTCTTTCCCGCTGGAACTGATCTGTTGGACGAGTAACGTCACGCGGGAAACTACATCTTCTTAAAAGCACGGTTGACCAGGAGCAGTTGAAAATGTTGCATCGGGACGGTAGTGTGGTCCGCACCGAACAACCTTGTACCGGGGGAGACGGTAAAGAGGATCGTAATCCCCCGCACCGCCACGCGCGGCGTTTTCACAACTCGTTTTAACCTGTCGAATGGAGCACCGGACTTCATGTAGACCCCGCCATCGTAGACACTCATTACTGTTTTCAGTCCTTAATTGCATGTTGTCGCCATCTACTGCCTGAAACCATGGTCCTCTACGGGCGAGACGTCGCACGCATCCCCCAGCAGCGCGGCAAATTACGATCCTCTTGTCACACGCCCTTGTACCGGAGCCGTATGCTATAGTTCCCCTCAAGGAGAGATATCTCCTTGTGAACCTCCACTCTCTGCCGTTTTCCCTACTGGTGCCCCTCGTCTCTCTGGCTCTCGCCGCTCTGCATCCATACTCTTCTGGCGCACGATCTGTGCGAATATAGTACAGAGCAGAGTATAACCAATATTCGTCCCTATCCCCCAGCACATGTCGTTGGGGGACGTTTCGCGAAAGTGGGGGAGCAAAGATGCAGAGAGACGAGAAGCATCGATATAGATAAGGGCAGAGAGCGGAGGTTCGCTGGAGGATATGTCCCCCTCGAATAGAAGTATAGCATACGAAACCGAAGGCCCTCCGGTTTCGCTGCAAAAAATTGCAAGAGAGGGGCGCTACAGCGCAGATTCACTGACGCGCCTTTTCTCAAGTGACTGCACGCCCAAAATCCGTCTTCGAGGCTCCTTTTTAAGTGGAAAAAAGGTACAGGACGAAAAAGCATGAAAATTGTCACTTATACGGTCGTAGCGTTCTCATCGGGGAATCAGCTGTGCGAATGAGGGCGTAGTACTGGAAATGGAGTCAATTGCTCACGTACAGGATGGGATCGGAACGCGGTCCTGTTTAGGGCAATTACTATGATTTTTCTGCCTTTTTCTTCACTGTTGAGTTAATCAAGACCTTGTCGCATGGTATATATAAGCCCCAGTCCACTCTACGTGATGGCGAACGATAGCTGCCTATGCCTTTGAGAAGGGCTCTAGAGCTGTAAAGGCGGTTTGCCGAAGTCGATGCCATCCATGCAGGTGTGCTCCTGGAAGATCGTCCCATTCATATTGGAGTTCCCTCGGAGGTACGTTCGTGGCACTGATGCTTCGAGTATTGAGGCTGGAGCACATTGGAAATGGTCTTCACTTTGTCGTCTGTGGAAACTTCCTCTTAACCCAGCCCCTTACCTTTCCATTCGGATCATCTTTCGTTGGCGGATAGAGAAATATCCCTCCATTTATTAGGATTGTGCGATGGATGTCAACCACCATTGATCCGACATAGCGCTGTGACGCATTGACGTTATTTACTTCGACTTATCTAAAATTTTTGACAGAGTGTGTCACGACAAGCTTCTCCTAAAATACGTCATTTGGGCATCAGTGGATCCATTCTTGATTGGATTCGCTGCTATTTAAATGACAAAACATGTGTGTGAGAGTTGGAAATGCGTTTTCGAGCCGCTATCTGTGCAATAGTGAGGTTCCGCGAGGGGGTGTATTGTCACCCTTATCATTTCTAGTGTATACCCATGACTTACCTAGCTGCTTGACTACGCACCCGTTCGTCAGGGTTCAAATGTATGCGGATGACATTAAGGTATACGACATTTACAACGAAGACACCCACGAGTCTGTTCACCGGGCCTTAGTCCAATCCATACGCAATATGATGGAACGGGCTTAGGCTTGGGGATACCTGTGAACCTTGAGAAGACATCGGTGCTCTTCATGGGGAAGGCTATTAAGAATCCCAATGTTTTCAATGGTACCGTCCTGGAAACCACTGAAGAAGTGCGCGATCTGGGAATCAATATAAATTCTGAGCTGGATTTTGATCGTCACATTAGTGCCATTGTAAAAAAGCTTTTGACGCTAACTATTTTCGGAAAAGTTCACTACAACGATGCCTCAACTTTCTTGAAACTATTTGCCCGACATTATACCATGTCAGGTTCCGGAAGGAAAAAACTGAAGGAACGATGCATCCTTGGTGCACATGGCTGTCAAAGAAGTTGTACATGACCTTACCGGTCGTCGAAGGCATATCACCTTGGTCTCAAACTGGCGAGCGTCTTCCACTAATGCTCTTGCTCTTCTATCTTTGATGTCTTCCTTTTCTCTTCTAGACATAGCTTCGGTAACGGGTAGCTGCCTGCCGCTTGCGTAGCTCCTTGTTGACAAAGTAGTTTGAAAGTTTTTAGAGATTGACGCTTCTTGGTAATGTAGGATTGGCTCTTTCCGTAACCTGGGGGCTTCAGTACGTCATGGTGAGCAAGTACGTGAAATAGCGCAGTGAAGTAATTAGTACGTTCGGATCGGCACCCACTGAATTTCAAAAAAAAAGAAACAAAGAGTGACTCTCAAGCATAGCAGGGAATCGCTACATAACATGTTATGTACCGTGCTGAAGCCGTCTGGTTACGGAAAGTGCACAACGTATGTACATTCTTCACATACAGGGGGGGCCAAAAAAAAGTCATTCCGGCCGAGTCACATATGAGCGAAGTTTTCGCAGCCCAGACAGAGGAAGTGGATATGAATACCAGGGTGGAAGATACCTAAGATCTTCCTCTATAAGCTGGAGCAGGCAGCCGCCAATCGCCTTCACGTACACCGAAATATGAAGTCATCTCCAGTCGCGGCCTGAATGGAGAACACCTTTGGAATTCACGTGGCCTCCAAACAGCTGCGGAACTTCTTGAATGAAATCACTCATGGATAGCTACCTGGAGGCCAGTACTCTTAATCTGCAAGACCTCAAACATCGACCAGCTACGGCAACGTCGCTACGGTCCAGGACATCATCTTCACCCCATTCACCAAGGCGCGGGTTGATGGTGTAGACCGGCCGTACCTGGAATGGATGAACCGATATTTTCTTCGTGGACCTCAGACTGAGGGTGTGCGCTGGTGGCTACATCGAGCAACTCGTGAAGAATATCCTCCTCACATATCGCCGCCTGTACCTTCTTGGAAACTTTGTACTGCTGCAGCATTGGGTGCCACCACATGGAATCGAAGGGCATTGGAGAAACTCTCGCCTACTTGGAAGGGAAGGGGGCTGAATATCCAAAGATGGTGGAATATTCAAGTAGGTCACCTGACCTGAATCCCCTCAATTACCCAGTTTGGGCGGAGTTCAATAGGGTGGTCTACGGTGGCGGAGAAAACGATCTCGCTCAACTCCGGTACCCATTCACTTTCGCGCGGCCGAATCTCTCGATGTCGCTTCTCCAGAAGGCTGTGGCGGAGTATCATTATAGTATTTAATGTGCTCTTTAATATGGTAGTAAAAATGTCCAATGAAATTTTAATGAAGTGTAACTTATAGCGCCTTGAAAGTCATGGAGGCAAAATGAGTTTTTTTTTTGGCCCCCCCTGTATTTGCTGCCATCCTGATCCACAAGTAAAGGAATATTGCTAGCTGCGAGAGTCACACCTTGTTTGTTTTTCAAACGCCAATGGAGACCGATCCAAATGTGCGAATTTCTCCTTGGTAACGTTGACTATCAATTTTCCTGGTGCAGTTGTGAAAGTGTGCAACGGGTCGTTCGTACTCTTCGTCAATATTGTCAATAAGGGGATCTTTTTGAGGCTCATCAAGTGAAATGAAGTGGTCCCGTCTTATGACAGTCATATAATTTACGTCATAAACTTTCCGGCTCCCTCTCTCTCTCGCCTCGCATCGAGAGGCGAAATCTTGCGCAAAGGAATCGGTGGTCGAATCGCGTGTAGAACTTATGATCAACGACGAAGTCGGTCAGGCAGAAACTTTGAATAAAGATGATATGGTCGGTCCATTATAGACCTGTCCAACAAGGGGCTTGTCATGCTCAGCAAGGCGCGTACTTCTTTTAACGGCCAGTTGCCTTGGATGCTTTCAGGCGACATGATAATCTCACCCAGCCTTTCACCCGGCCCATTCTACTCCATTCCGTGAAATCCGATGTGAAGTTCTTCAGCCATTCTTTTGGGTCCAATCGTAGAGTAAGAATCACAGACGATGACTTCGAAAGAGGTATGGTCCCCTTTGCAGAACTACTAAAATCCAATATGGACTGCTTCAAGCTCATTCTTGTCGTCGCTCGTTTTTGGTGGGTTGGCGACCAGACGACAAGATTTGTTCAGGCCCGAGTTGAACCAACTACAGTAAATCGCAAACGTCCAATTCGAGTAGTGAGATATGATATAAATCGGTGGTAATGGCCAAGTGCGTGTTTACGATAACGGCGTTGTTGGGGGGGGGGGTTTCCTTATTCGAGGCTATTGGGATGCCTGCGACTAGCCAGCGACTAGCCAGCGCCCCTCCTGATGTTCCGAGGAGTAGTCGTCTCCAGTAAAGTGAAGGGCTTGCAGCGGGCGGCATTTTCAGGTTTCGTTAGTTCGATGACGCCGTTCATCATCCTTCTAGCTTTGTCATCGGATCCACTATTTGAGCTTCCATTGCAAGCGTCCGTAAGTCGAAACTGCAGACCATCGTCCTTGACCGTATCTGGAACATTCGGCAGTCAACAGAAATGTGACAAGAAATGTGCGGGATAACAGCTAAAAGCGGATTGCAGCGGCAGCTCTGAAAAAAAGTTTCTCATCGCGAGAGTGCTTCTTTAGGCTCCTAGCAACAGAGACCGCGTTGTCCGACACAGAAAGCTGTTTCCTGAACCAATATGGCTTTCAGTATTATTAGGAATGTCAAGGATGCGAAGCCCATTGCTAAGCCTATCAATTCCTCTGCTCACCAGTTCAATTACAGGTAGAAGACGCGTTTTGTAAGCATTTCGTGGCTTCTCGAAAAAACGTGTGAGAATGAATTAGAAATGTTCAGTTTAAGGTTGCTTCAATACTTTTCGGCAGCCTTCACCAACTTTCACCAGCGTCCACGAGCGACTACTAGCGTTCCGAGTGTCCGGCAGCATTAGCGTCTAGGAAAGTATAGACATCGACTTAACGACTGCCACGTCTACTAGCATCCACGAGACAGGGAGTAGAGAGGGCGGGGCAGTTAGGAGCGTAGTGAGCACAGGGCACTAACATTCGATGGGGATTTTGGTGGAGCCCGTAGACCCCCCCCCCTTTTTTCGGTACGGATCGGTAGACCCCACTTATATCTGAACTTATGAAGTTTCTTCCCCCTACCCCTCCCCCCCCCCCCCGAGGAAGGAGAAACTTCATAACTTTATGTATACATAAGCGCGAAAAATGGAAAAAGTAACAATCCTGAATGAGGCCCCCCTCGCTTTTTGCCCTTTTCATCCTAGTTCAGAAAAGAGAATAGAAAGAAAGTCCGTTAGGTTTCACCCACCTTCCCTCGAGTCAAAACAAACTCTGGTACCAAAATCAATTGCAATTAAAAGAAAAAAAAACAGGAAATCAAGCCAATTCCTCCTAAGAGCACTTTAGCAGTCCAAGCAAAATTGCTGGGGCGCGCTCTGACGCGTACTCGAGTAAACTAGAAGAAGATAAATATTCGATATTCGAGTAAACCATGAAGAAGATAAATATTCGATATTCGAATAAACCGAGAAGAAGATAAGTACGAAAAAGTAAATACGAACGAGTGCAAACCAGCCGTAATCAGCTGAGTAACACGTTCACAGCATCGCCGTTCCGCCAAAAACTTCCGTTTGTCGAGCGGCGCGTTCGCGGCGGGCGACACTCCGGCAATCGTCCCGTTTATGGTTAATCGCACTCGCAACGAATACACCTTCGCCAAATACCACGTGATTCGTCTTTTTGTCCATTCTTTTACAATTTTTCCCCTCTGCATGGTTTATCTCATTACTGGTGAAAGAACCAGGTATCTTGCCCCTTTTGAAGTTGAGTAAACAAAAGTAAACACTATTCAGTCCTCTAAACACCAATACTGCCTCTCCTGCTTCCAAAGAATGCACAAGAAGTATTTTTAGTGTTACTTATACACTATTTATTCTATTATTTGTATATAAGTGTCAGTGAAATGAAAAAAAATCATTAAAAAAACAAGGGGGGAGGCGCGTGTATTCCTGGGAGTACACTATTAGTCTGAAGTAAAAAGTTTTCGTGTGTTTTTTGGCAGTACACGCCTATTCTAAGTATGGATAACATTTCTCTATCGTCTGTTTCAGTATATGTATGCAATTAACATTCAAAAAGAAAAAAAAAGCGGAAACGAGCAAAGAGGCGCGCGTACTCCTGGAAAGGACCGATTCGCCTTTAGAGAAATTTTTTTTGAATGTTTTTCCGGGTGTACACGCCTCTTGTAATGTGTATATTAATGCTCTATTAGTTGTTTATACCAGATTCTAGCTGAAAAATGGAAAAAAAAATTCAAAAAACGAGCGAACAGACGCGTGTACTCCCGAGAGTACACGATTCGCCGAAAGCGGAGTTTTTCGTGTACTCCTGGGTGTACACGGCCGCGAACGTGTTAAAGGCCGAGGTACCGGGGGAGGGATTCCGGGCAGGACCAGCCATGTGGAACGCGAGTTTTCAGCAAAGTGGGGTGTCTTTGAAGGATCATAACATCCTCAAAAGCGGACCTGGGGTAGAGGAGACCGTATTCGTGTAGAGGAAGATTTGCACTTCCTAAAAGTGTGGGAGGGCAGGTCATTGAGAGGCCCAGGAAGCGCCGTGATCTTGGCGGGAACTAGGATGTATATAAGAGTTGCGGATTCATGGCTTCCCTGCCTCATTTTTCAATCTGTTTTTGACCGCCGAGTCGCGGTGCTGCCTCACCCCCTTATTTGAACCTACCGAAGATTCACTTCATTATTCGCCTTATTTTTTCATTTGATTTGGTTGCCGTTTCTTTCATTGTGTATTTGTTTAATAAATTGTTCTCGTAAACAGTGTCTTTGTCGTGCTCGCAGAACTGTCACTTCGGTGTCATACTTGATCGAATCACCGGAAACACATCCGGTACATGGGGGCCGAACCGATCAAGTCGAATCGATTGTGACTGCACATAGAAGAGAAGAGCATAGAAGACAGAGAAAGGTCGAAGGGGACCGCATAAGCCGAACTGGAGAACCAGCGTGGGGGACGTTTGAGATCGCCGACAAGTGAACAGGAAAGGCGACCTCCAGCTCCATATTGATAGAAGCTGTTCAGATAGTGAACAGCAGGAGTCAGACCAGGGACGCGAAGTAATCCGTCCAAGGGCTGGTAGAGGAGGCGAATCAAGCAGGGATTCGCCGGTAACTTTCGAGAAAAGGTGATCTCTTTTTGGCTAGGGGCCAAGAGAGGGAACCCCAAGAGGGATGCAGAGTAAGCCGTCCAGGGAAGTGAGAAGGCTTTACAAGAGTGAGGTGTAAGGCGGTACATTATGTTTTGTGGTGTTCATTATTGCGTGTTATCGATCGATAGCGTAGCGATAGAGCTCGGCGTCGTGATATTGATATCCGTGATATTGATCGGAGTAACATTGTCTATTGCAGAATAAGTGAAGAAGATGGAGAACCCCGCGAGGGCGATGTTGATGAGAACAGCATACCTCAGGTTAGTGATCAAAGATTTGGGGTTAAGCGGATAACAGATGAGTTGGATAAGGTGGGAGATGAGGTTAAGCAGTTACCGTTCCCGTGGGTTGAAGAGGAGCTATCAAAGGCACGTGTAGCCGGGAAGTATAGAAACCAGTTGATGGAAATTTTGTACAGCCATACTAGCCGGGCATGTACAATTTTGGAGGACATAAGAGCGAGTGTGGTAGGGCATGAGATGTTTAGCAAGGACCTGTTGCAGACGCTTCAGGAGAAGGGGATAGAAAGTAGGAGGATCTGAATGAGTATATTAGTGTGACAGAAACGGATGGTGAGCTATTAGCAGTAATATGTGACATGTTCCAGACTGACGTCGCGCACATACGCGGAGTACTCAGCGAAACCCAGGCTTCAAGGAGGAACATTCGAAGCAACAAGGAGCTCAATGAAGATGAAGAAAAGATGAATACCGAGCACGATGAAGGTCGGTCAATGGATAGGCGTGTTCAGATTCTGCCACGGAGAAGTCGGACGTCACCGATTGGAGCAGCTTACGCGCCAGCTTCGAGGCAGCATTCGGAGACATCGGGACGACAAAACGACACATCAGGTCAGGATGCTGAACTTCATGGCACTTATCCAAGCTAATGCATGCATGAGCCCTGGGATATTCAGAGGGAATAAGGGCGATAACTTTGAAGAATTCATAAGACGATTCAAGCGAAAATATAGGACTGTTATTCTTGATGATCAGACTCTACTTGACATTTTGGTTGACGATCATCTGGAAGGCAGGGCCAAGAGCGTTTTTCTTTCATTGCCTAGGAATGTAAGAGAGCAAAGTTTTGAGACAGTGGTGGAAGAACTAAGGAACTTATTGGCAAACGATTCAACGGCGGGACGATTGAGGGCATTGGCCGAGTTACGAACCTTAAGGCGAAGATGGGATCAAAGTGTAGCGGACTTTTGTCTTGCACTGGAGAAACTCGGGTGACAGGCTAACCCCTCCGGTAGCATGAAGGATAGATCGCTTGAATACGCTCAGATACTTCTGGACAATTTGACGGACTGACCGGAATACGTCCACCTACCGAGCACGCTACACAGGGTAGACCCCACTGAGGCGTATGACTCCGTCAAGCAGTTGGCTCTGAGCATAGAGCAGTCAAAGGCGATATGGACTCCGAGAGTGGGCACGCGCAGAGATGGATGGAAAAGGAGGTCAGCCGCGTACCATCAAGAAGAGAGGAATCGAGAGCTCGAGTTAAAACCCGTACAGGACAGAGGGCATAGCGAAGTCAATTTGAATGATGGGCCCAGGCAGGGGGCCAGCAGAAGCGAGATGAGGGATTCCAGACCCAGTGAGGAGGTTCGGAATGGTGGGAATGGGGGTCTCGCTGAAAGAGAACAGGGAGGTCGTAGCGAAGGAGGCAGCGATAGAAGAAGATGCTACAATTGCCAGCAGATAAGGCATATTGGGAATGATTTTCCACGAGGAGACCCCGCGTTAACCAGATAGTGGATACGTCCAACAATACGACAAGTGAGTCAGAAGAGAATCGTAAGAACATGACAGGATTGATCAAGAGTGCGCGGTGCCTTGGCATAAGAGCCAGCGGCGTCATGAGTGGACCCTTAATAGGTAAGATATGCTCAGCATGGGTCACCATTTTGTCAGCTCGGGTGCGCGCCGTGCTTGATACGGGCTCAATGATTAGCATAGTACCAATAGCTGTACTGGCACAGGCACAAAGGAGGGGCTTTGACGTTGACAGTTTAGAGATGATTTCTAATTCAGACATGGTTCCAGTGTATGACGCATCAGGTAATCGCATGGAGTTTATGGGAGCTGTGAAGATTACGGTAGAATTAAAAGCAGGTAGAAAAGTCAAAGTGTCTTTCCACATTATGGATGTCAGTGAAAAAGAGATATTACTGGGTACAAACTCCTTGGACCAGTTGGGTGTGAATGTGCATATATCACCAGAGCTAGATCCGGATAAGGACAGGGTGCCCTCAAGAAAGGTAATAGTAGCTAGGAGGGCGTACATTACTCCGCATAGTGCAGCGATTGTATCGGCTCGATGTGAGGGGCATGGTTATGAGGGAGATCCCCTCATTTGGCCACAGAGGACTGGGATGGTTGCAGGGTGTATACCATCAAAGGTCGAAGTGTAGATGTTTCCGTGGTGAACGATAGCGATGAGCCCATGATCTGTAGAGAAGAAGACGTGACAGGTCAGTGGGGGACAGAGAAATGGCGTGAGGTTGGGAAGATGTGAACCCGCTCATGCTGGATAGTACATCCTCTGATATGAGTCCAGAGAAGAGGCGAATTTTACTGCTAGAACAGATCGAGGAGGCGCCAAGTGTAGAAACTTTGAGCGAAGATGTTGAGTCAATTTTGGATGAGTTTCCTAAAGCTTTTTCAGTAAATGATGAAACAAGGCCAGTTCCACTGGGCATGAGAAAGAAACTTAGAGAGCTCCTAGAAGATTTGGAAAGGAGGAAAGTGATAGAAAAAAGTAGTTCAAAGTGGGTTGTTCTGGTGGAGAAGAGAGATGGCAGTCTTAGATTATGCGTGGACTACCGCGAGTTAAATAAGAAAATAAAGCTTGACTCATGCCCTTTACCCACGATAGACGCAGTATTGCAAAGTTTGTCGGGTAAATCGTATTTCTCGACTTTGGATCTTTGTAGTGGACACTGGCAAATCCCACTTACGGCTGAGGCACGGGAGAAATCAGCGTTCACTACGCCTGAAGGACTATTCCAGTTTCGTGTGACTCCTTTTGGATTGAGCCCCAGTCCGCCTGTCTTCCAGAGACTAATGGATACAGTGTTGCGTGACCTTCTTGAAACGGAAGTTTTCTGTTACACTGATGATATAATAGTGTGTACGGAAACGCGGGAAAGGCATATAAAGCTACTCAAACAAGTGTGTGCGAAGCTGCAGGAAGCAGGGCTCAGATTGAAAGCGCAGAAGTGTGTGCTGATGCAAAGTAAGGTACATTTCTTGAAGCATGTCGTGGATAAGCAAGGTATCCATATGGACCCAAAGAAGGTGGAAGCAATCACGAGCTACAAAGCTCCGGTGAACGTGAAAGAACTGAGGACTTTCTTAGGGATGGCGTAGTTCTATCGAAAGTTCTGTTTGGGGTTCGCGAAGCGAGTGGGATGTTTGTTCTCTCTCACGTCTCTGAAGACGGCTTGGAAGTGGACGCAGGAGCATCAGGAGGCGTTCGACATTGTTAAGAAGATGATATCAACGTCACCAGTGTTGATGCAGCCAAATATAGCAAAGAGGCTAGAGACGGTTCTCGACCATTGTGATATGCACAGACGCCTCAACGTCGGGGTTGGGAGCCGTGCTGTCCCAGGAGGGGGACGACAGCAACTTTCATCCGGTTTACTTTGCGTCGAAAGGGCTCAGCTAGGCAGAGCGCAGGTATCACGTGACGGATTTGGAGGCTTTAGCGTAGTGTTCGCGGTTAGGCGGTTTCACATGTTCATCTATGGACTTCCCACAGTGGTTCTGACAGACCATCAGCCACTGACTGCACTTTTCAACAGGACGAATGTGTCGGGCAGAGTTTTGCGTGGGTCTCTGCAGGTTCAAAGTGATGATCTTGAGATAAGGTATGTGAAAGGGAAGACAAATGTGGCTGCAGACGCGCTTAGTCGAGGGGCTGTGCAGTGGAGCGATCCGGAGTCTGAGCACGAGCTCAACGAGGCAGTGGTGAATACCATTAAGAAGAGGAGGAAGACCAAGGGATGACGGAGTTAGAGAAAGACGAGGACTTCGCTGTTATCTTCGATGCATTGAGGACTGGGCGTAGCGATGACGTCGTGACAGTGCCAGGGATACGAAATCCGGTGAATGTGGCGGACTTCATAATAGAAGACGGGGATTTGAAAATGTACAACAGTGAGGGAAGTTTGGTATATGGTGTACCAAGAAGCGCCCGCTACGAAGTTTTCACGAAGCCCACGCAGGAACGTTTGCAGGGCATTTCAGTGCACACAAGGTGTTGAATAAACTGAGGAAGCAAGTTTTTTGGCCAGCCATGGCACGAGGTGTCTATAAGTGGACACGAGAGTGTCAACGATGTTTCGTACACAACGCTAAGTCACGGGTAACACCCCCATTGAAGCCAATAGTCACTTCGAAACCCTATGAAGTTGTCGGTGTGGATGTTTTAGAATTGGGGATGACGTCGAGTGGGAATCGGTATGCGATTACCGTCATCGACCATTTCTCGAAGTTTGCAGCAGCCTACCCTGTAGCGGACTAGTCGGCAGAAACGATTGCGAAAACGCGTTTCGTCAGATGGATAGCGGAAGGATGCCGCTGGCCTAAGGCAATCTTATCGGACAGGGGTGGAGAATTTGAGAATAATTATGGAGGAATATAAAGTGCAATTGTTGCAGTCGGTAGCGGAGGTCCATGACCGGATAAAGGAGTATAACGAGCGTGTAAGGGAGAAAATGAAGAGGGACTATGATAAGAGAGATGGCGTGGACGAGAATAAGCTCGCGAAAGTGGGAGACCGTGTGTATATGCTGTCCCCGAGGGAGAAGGCAACGAGCTCCCACCCAAAACTTGCGTGTGAGTGGGCTGGACCTTTAGAGTTATTGAGACGAGCGATAACTCAGCAGTAATTAAGAGAACAGGTGAAAACTCAGAGCCGATTCGGGTGCAGTAGATGCGCTGAGAGTGGTCCCACCCTACATTCCAGAAGATCGAACAGATACGGTTACAAGTAGGGGTAGAAAAGGAAGAAAATCAAGAGTTAAGGTCAATAGAATAGAAAGTTTTTGTTTCAGAGGCGCACACATAAAGTCGAAGCTGGAAAAAGGACATCTCGAATACGTGTGCAAGGATGGATTTCTGAAGGACGTCAAGTTAGAGGAACTCCGTGGATTGCAGCTGCCGGGCGCTTTTGCGAAGAAACCAATGGAAACGTTGTGGAACGCATGGCGTACAGCGAGTATCTTCATCAGATCGGATATCGACATGGCCTCGAAGATAAAATTCTGGAAGGACGGAGCAGTCTGTTTGGATGAAGAAGCACTGCAGAAAGTGTTTCGCCTGGCCTACGAAAAGTGTCTCGATTGGACGGAATTCGTTTGTGTCACAGAAGGAATCAGTAAGCACGAAAAGATCGACAGCTATGGATTCGAGACGACCTATGACGTGGCACTGAATAAGGTTAAAAAGGAAATCGAACTGGAGGAGAGGGCTCAACA
Organism: Cooperia oncophora; assembly: GCA_036418165.1. Classification (NCBI taxonomy): domain Eukaryota; kingdom Metazoa; phylum Nematoda; class Chromadorea; order Rhabditida; family Trichostrongylidae; genus Cooperia; species Cooperia oncophora. Next base: position 26,389 of record MU912299.1, read on the forward strand.
GCTTTCGCAGCACCGGCGAGTGCGGCGCTTTTGGAAAAGGACGGTCGGAATCTCAACGAGAGTGACCGCGAGTTTTGGCCAGTTGAGAGAAGTACTCAACGTGTTCGAGACGCATGCGATTTGGATGATCGTCCGGCCGATGAATGAGAAATGCAAGCAAGACGAGATAATGGAAATCGTGAAAGTTGTCAAATGCATTTTGAAAGAGGAGGTCGTTTGATATCAGCCTGGCCTCCTGTAGTTGCGAAAAATTTGGATATGTGGACAAAAATGGCTGATATCTGGAGGCTGATAGACAACGCCCTGAAAAAAAGGCGGGGGCAGGACAGTTTTTCAAAGCTTCCAATTCAAAAATTGAGAATGGCACAGTTTTTCGTGAGATCGGAGCCCCCGAAGCTGTCATTTCTTTTTACAGCTCCGATTGTACTGTGGCATGCGCTAAGGCTCTGTGTGAGGGTATAAGGAAAAGGGTAGCTGGTTTGGTTCCATTGCCCGAGCTCAAGAGGAACGAGATCCCACTGCTGAGGGCAGCAGCTTCAGAGGGGGGAGGCATGTGGGAGGGTAGGTCATTGAGAGGCCCCAGGAAGAGCCGTGATCTTGGCGGGAACTAGGATGTATATAAGGGTTGCGGATTCATGGCTCGTCTGCCTCATTTTTCGATCTGTTTTTGACCACCGAGTCGCGGCGCTGCCTCACCCCCTTATTTGAAACTACCGAAGATTCACTTCATTATTCGCTTTATTTGTTCATTTGATTTGGTTGCCGTTTCTTTCATTGTAAAGTATTTGTTTAATAAATTGTTCTCGTAAACAGTGTCTTTGTCGTGCTAGCAGAACTGTCACTTCGGTGTCATACTTGATCGAATCACCGGGAACAGATCCGGTACAAAACTACTGAAACGTTTACGAACGTCGCAAAAATCACAGAGAAATCTGCCATGGGGATTCGTTGGGGAGTGAACTCAACTGAACAGGTTTGAATCAATATATTTTTTTTTGTAACTCACCATTTCACATCTGAGAACGGTTTCGAGTGTTTGAAGATTTTCTCTTTCTAAAAACCTCTTGAACTGTTTCTGAAGTCCTCGGAATTCATGAGATCTCGAGATGGGGATTTTTTTAGGGAACACTCCCAGCTGCGCGAAAAATCCGTTTCCTGTGTACCGTTCAGAATGATTCGTTCGAATAACCAGGAACGCATGAAAAACGTATCCTGTGGTAGAGCAGGAGCAGAATATGGTTCGTTTAGCGCCGATCACGTTGACTTTGGATGCGCCGCGCACTCAGGTCCGCGCAGAAGTGATGGGATGGTGTAACTCGTGCGTAATGTCTGTCCACGCGAGCAAATGTGTCTATAGGGTTCAGGGAGGTCCATGGCGAGCCGGTGCACTTGTTTACAGTGTTTTCCGTTGCGTATGATGGAGCGTGTCCGTGTCGACGCCGCCAGATCTATGCTCCGCCAATACTGTCTCCGATAAAGGAGACCAGCTGCTGGAAAACGTCTGATACGAACGATATGGTAGTCCTGTCGTTTGTCGAAAAAAAAACACGTTGGCTCAGCGCCAAGCGTGATCGCGGACACGCCCCATCATACGAACCGGAGTATGAGTTGTACTGTTTAGTCATCAACGGACTAACGAGACGTTGTCGACTTATTAATAATTCCAGTTCTTTCGGATTAGTTTTATGGTTGAAAGTTTTGTACTATTTTTCACATATCCGAGATCTCTACAAAGCAAGTTTTGCTCAGCACATTGACACTTTGCGCTGCTCATTACTGGCTGCCGCACTCACTACGACCCCCCCCCTCTCCTGGCGGCCAAATACGACCCCCTGTTGGGGATTCCCCAACCAACGATGTGCCCTGAGTGAACAGCTGGATTAGGCGTGGTGAAATCGCGGCCCCGTACAACTACACTACTCCGCATATTAAATTGCATAATTGCGCGTGTTGTTGCACGCACCAAAATTTCACGACGTCTAATTCAGCTGTTCGCTACCCTCCCACTTATTCGTACTCTCTATCCTGCTCGCTGATGAGCGCTGGTGCACGCTGGCAGACGCTAGATCGATACCTATGCTACATTAGCCCTCGAGACGATAGCGGAGGTTGCGGACGCTGGCAGCCGCTTGATATATCTATACTTTACGAGTCGTTGGCGCTGCCAAACGCTCGCAACGCTACTGGTTGCTGGAGGACGTTGCCGCAAAGTATGTACACAGCCTACCAGTTCAAAATTTCTGCTATTTCGAGCATTTCCGGCTAGCAATGGAGCAGTAGCAGAACTTTAGTACATAGAACGGAATCGGGGGCAGCAGCTCCAAGTATTCCTTGAACTGAATCTTCTTCAAAGTTGGGTGTGAACGAAGATGTGGCCTCTTGGAGAGTGGCAACAGCGCGCAGGAGATAGTTTCAACGACCGTAAAGAAAACCTGAACAGCGAATTTCTCTTAAAAAATGGAGAAGTGTTTCGATGCCGTTTAAAGAAACTTCCCCCTTCTATGCAGCGTCCTAGGTACTGCATAACCCAGTAGTGCGCAAGTAGCTCAGAAGTTAGTGGGTATGCCTTGTGAGCGACTGGTTAATTCCTTGATGGCCATGATTTGTCACTTTCTTCGGCATCATGACTATGGAGATTCCAAATGCCGGTAGATTAGCGTTTACCACTACTCCTCGAAAAGAATTGGATAGCAGTTTCTGATAAGTTTCGGTGCCCTGTGGAAGCCTTCATATACATATTGGTACGCGCAGGTAACCTACATGCATTCCCGTGTCAAACGAAAAAAAAAGTTGTTCAAGAAGTCAAAACAACCCGGGTGACAAGATCCTGTTCGAATGTTAAGGTTCGGAACAAACTTCGAAAAAATACGTCAGTCTTGGTGAATGATGGCCGATATCGCACAGTAATGGTTCCAGAGCTAAACTGACATCGAAACATGATCTCTAGGCTGAACCAGACTAAATTAATCCTTAAGACATATTTCGGGAGAAAAGCGTTACCCCTCTTAAGCGTCGGCATACCACGGCATGATTTCCTGCTATAAAAGACCCCCATTCCAATTTTACTTCGCTCAGCAAGAGTTATATACTGTCCCTTTCAGAGCTTCGCCTTGACATTTTAGACCATCCTATTCACATTCTAATACCACTTCATTTTTTCTGTATAAGCTGAACTTCTTGGGTTTCCTCCTTTCTCATTCTGATTTTTGTTGCCTCAGTCACTGTATCGAGAGCAAACGACAATAGCAATTTTCGTAGGGGCCGCCGCCCTTTTATAACTGGCCGAGGAGGCGGGGCATGAGAGAGAGGACGGGAATGAGAGAGAGCGCAGAGATAAAGGCTAGACGGATATCAATCTAATTATTTTAATCACGGGAACTGCATAAAGCTATTTTTCTTTCTTGCATTCAGTGGAATCCACTGTTTCCAACTCACACATTTTGAGCATTCCACGAAACCATCTAAGTTCTCACTGTTTGTGGGCAACAATGATTTTGATGTGTGTCCATTATTTCAAAAATGGATAATACCCTCTGTTCGTGAATTCTTTATTCATTTGTCACGGTACAGCATGAGCGTAACAGTCCTTACACTACGTAACAGCTGGATCTCTAATCTTTTATATCGTAGCGTGAGACGCATACAGTATTTTCTGCGAATGCGGATGTTTCGACTCAAAATCAGGTAGGAGCCGGGGTTTTTTTTTGGAGCACATCGTTGCCAGTCGTACACACGTATCGTAATACCTACACTTTCAGTGTGAAGCAGCAATCAACTTAGTCGAACAACAGCTCTCATCGCAACAATTGCTGTCTCTAGGCTGTGAAGCCTCTTTTAGATCTCCATGAAGGTATTTAAGTTGCAGTTGTAAAAGGCTATTTCTTTCCTCGCGGTCGCATATGAATAGAAATAAACAAAAACTAATTGATGGAGCTGATACCGTTGCTTGAAAAGGTTAGCCACCATTTACAGCATTGGAAGAAAACATAGCGCGAACGCAACTGCCGCGACGCGACCGCTGTAAAAATTTTTTCAGTTGACCGAAACTGAAACTAGGAGCCAAGTAGATCTACCTTGTCACGGTGTTGTTGAGTTCCTCATTCTTTCATATTTTTCATTTAGTGAATGGTGATCATTTCCAGTTTACAACATGGCCCATGCATCACACCGATCGATGTATTCGGTATTGTCACATTTCTAAAGGAGAAATTGGGTGACCACGCAAGAAAGTGAGCCGAGGTCCGTAGCTCGATAATTTTCCGTCTCTTATTCTGTACCTCCACTTAAACTGAACATGAAACCTTTGTAGGATGAAACACCTCATCTGTCTCATGCGTGTACGCGACGTTATGCGCAAAGGGGTGGCAGTGGTGCTTCGCGCCATGTCAAGATTGAGAGGAGCGATTAAAGAAGAACAGGGGAGGACAAGAGGTTCGTTACTGCTACTCTTTCCGCAGGCTGCCACACAGTTGCAACGCAAAATCATAATTAAGTAAAAACAGTTTCATGGCCAGCTAGTTTTTTAGCGGAACGTTACTTACATGGAGAGTGAATACAGAATCGATGTTTCTTTTCGCCAGAGAATGTAGACTGCAGGTGGAGAACGAAATAACTCATATCTATTTTTAAAAGTGAAGCTCAACCCTGATGTTCAGGACATCTACGAGTATGTAACAACCGAAAAGTATGCTTGTTTTTTTTTTTTGTCACGAAGTAAGTATTGTTGGCCCCATTGCTTACAATCGAGTTCACCTCATTGTAGAACTGCCAGTCCGTTCTCCCAAGATCTTCACATGACGGTCCAGCAGTCCCCCTCAGATCAAAAGAGTAACCTCGATCAGAAACACGGAGAGAAACTAGGCTAGCGGAAAGAAGCAAGCGGCATTCAACACGAGCGTTGACTGAATGCTGCCGGTTTTTTTATGGTCTCTTAGCTTCACTCCAAAGTTTTTTCTTCCGAGAAAAAAATTTATAAACGCAACTGTCTTCATGATCGTACACACTATCCGCCAATAATGACAACTATTCACCGAAATTCTAGTGGTCTGTACAGAATATGTATGAAGGCCGCGTTCAAATCGAGCTTGCGACATGAAGAAATGCAGAAGAAATGCCGAAACTCCAGACGTGCCGAAAGTGCAGACGTGCCGAAAAGCACTATAATACGTATCGCGAATTTGAAGAAATGCAGAAATGCCGAAAGTGAAGAAGTGCGGAATCTGCAGAAATGGACGCAGTGTGGAAAATCGATACGTATCCGTTGCTTTTTCGGCACATTCCGCACTGCGCATTTTCGGCATTTCTGCATTTCTTTCAAATCGATACGTATGTAATGCTTTTCGGCACGTCTGCACTTTATCCGCACGCCTGGATTTCGGCATTTCTGCATTTTTCAAGTCGATGTCTTGTTACTAATACTTTTCTGCAGATTCGGCGCACGTCTGCACTTTCCCGCAGCTTGCTGCACGTTTTCCAGCAGATTCTGCATGTTCTCGTGCATGGGTCGCAAGCTTATGAACAGCGCCGTACAGGCAGCCTACCAGCATTGGCTGGTTACGACGGACGCGGTCGACGCTATACCGAAGTCTGAGGAGCGACTTCGAAGGTCGTAGATCGCTCGCGTCTCGACACGAGGGCATTGACGCTGGCTTCGATCGGCCGATAGATTTGACACAACTGGCCTAATAGCGATCATATATCTATTGTGAATTAAAGGAGGCGACTATGGACTATCAACACAGATGCGCCACACAGAGCGCCCGCCGCCGGTCGCCCGACCCACACGCCGCGCACAAGCACGATATCGGCACACCTTTCGTGTATGTATCTATCCAATTCGAAAGCGCGATTCTATTTCTGAAGAAGATACGCCCCCATGCCAGGGCTGCACGAATCGGCCAAATGCTGCACAGCGTGGCCTCGCGAGAGATACTCGATGCAACAGCAGCATATCCCAGGTGTACAGAGGTGTTAGAAATAATATTGTGTTGGAACCGATGCTTTCGCCGCCCTCTATGTAAATCGCTTATTTACACATCGCACCAAGGACTCGCCCTCTCCTGGGCACCGAACGACTGAACATGAGGGATGCGACGCTGTGCGAATAATCAGTCGCAGCTCGTCGCCTCCGCCGGGGAGCGAGACAGCGCGTCGCCCGTGGGGGGGCCACGGGCGACGCAGACCCGCGCGTGACCGCCGATTTAGAACGGGGTCGAAATATCTCGGTAGTTCCTGTACGGGGAAGAGTATGCACGGATGGCGAAGTGTTTCAGTACGCCACTGTTTTCTGACGACCTTAGGCGGTTTGAAAAGCGAGGGATTAAAGCACTAGTGGCACGAGGAGCGGGTGCTCCGACGCCTCCAGTGCTGTTAACTGCCCAAATCGCGAAGTAAAAAGGTGAGCCCCCAGTGACGCGCAATAGACCCATCGAACAGGACTAATTAATCTGACCCATAGAATGATAACACAGCATCAAGCAAATCAGTTGAGATAATTCGAGTGATTACGGAACGCTCAAATTCCTTGGGTGGTTGACATCACGAAGCTCTCGACAAAAAGCAGCCGCCAAGAGAAACTGAATGGCGTTCGCATGTATCAATGGAAATAATTCGATGTCGAGTGTTCATGTCTATCTTTATCTCCTGGCGCTCTCTCCAACCTGCCGGTGCTCCTGCATCGGAAGCGCGCGACCCCTTTGGCCAAGGTATAAAAGAGGCCGCGCGGCACCCAATAGGATTGCTCAGTCCTCAATGTTCCAGAAGTCTGAGATCTGCAACAAAAAATCATACCAGATCAAGAAGGGAGGGGGCCTTTCTCAGCGGCACCGTATCCACAACAGGCGCGCGCCATGGTTGATCCACGCCCGCAGGCGAGCGCCACCGCAGCAGACCGCGCAGCGGCGCCTACGGCGAGGCACCGCGCGATGCGTTAACGTCGCGAGAAAACCGACAGCATGAAGTGTAGGATACCGATGCCAACGCAAAATCAGATAGCGGGCTCTTTTGAACGGGCAGACCTGTTGCTCGGTAAAATCCTCCAACTGGAGTAGGACACAAGCGTTCGTCAGAAGGGGTCCTTGGACGACTTGTATAGAACAGGAAAATACCTCGTTACATAAGAACGAAGACGAGAAACCGGAGGCGTGCGGGGCAGCGGCGCGCGGAGGGTCCGCGCGAGTTAGCTTCTTTGGGAGCCACTGAGCGCGGAACTTGTCCGAGGCGAGATTGCCAGCTCGAGAAACACACCATATGGAGTGTAGTTCATCAGGTGAGATTCGGGCAGGACGCTGTGCATAGCCTGGCCGGTGTTTGAGCCCATTTGTGAGCCGCACGGATCTACGAGGAGAAGACAAGTAGAAACAGCTTGGACCATCCAGCGCCAGTAGCTTCGCCAATATAAACCTCGCTAACGCTGAGCTACTTAGCTGTACACGTTGCTTGGTGGGCAGGATCCCGCCGTACCGCCTGGCAGGTCCCGGGTACGACCGGAGTGAAAAACCTTTTTTCGAGCGACGTGGGCCACGCGCACGCCCTTCAGAAGGGCGGCCGCCATACGCTTCACACAGCCATACGTTTATAGGGAAGAAGCTTAAACTGTATGGGAAGAACTCCACACTAATTTTTTTTGTCAATGCAGACTACACTATTTGGCTCAACACAAGTTCAACTCAACTAACGGATGCTGCCCGCGAATGTGTAAAATACGAGAACTATACTAGGACACAAGACTGGAGAGAGAGCCATTTCTTTTTCCATCCCCTCACACTACTTCTCAGCCGCCGCCTAATGCTTACAGGACCACGTGACTTCTCCAGTTTGAAAAGAAACATGTCCGCCGAGACCGGTGACACACGCAGGATGTATGTGAAAAGGTAAGCGCGGTTCCGGTATGGACAACCTGTGGCAGGTTTCAGCGCCGCCAAAGTCGTCCTTGCCAGTGCAAAAGTAATGCCCTGGCAAGCGGTCACCTCGAACTAGGAAGGTCGTTCAGCGACGGTGAACCTTTGTTGAAACACGGTTTTTTGCATGAAGCGGACGTCACGTGCCGCATTAAAGTAACCGAACGTGTCATGTTTCCCACGGCCCCTGAACCCCCCCCCTCGTTGGAATCCAAAAATGGAGATGAAAAGAAGTCCACGGAAACCTGAACGTGTGTGAGCGATGAATGGGGGCTCTAAATGCACCGCAAAACTTCGGGCAGTCAGCATGACATGTGGGTCTTATAGGAGCCCACCTTGTGCTGCTAATTCCGAATGAGAAAAAGTAGGTCGCCACAGCGGCGTCTTAACTTCGTGGCACGGTCGAAGCGTGTTGGAATGGGCTCTTAAAAAGTCACGCTGATTTGGAAAAGCTGTCTGTGCCTAATGATACGCTCCCTGTTGTTTGGACCCAGTTAAAGGCAGAATCCGCGATTACTCGCCATTCCAGATGGGATTAGGGGGTTCACTATAGAAGACGAGGGGATGAGTAACTCGACAGTGAAGAAAAAAGCACAAAAAAACATGCCACCTGCCTTAGATAAAACCCCATTTTGATCCCAGTTTGCACGTGCCCAATTAACTCTATCTTTGTTCCTTATGAACTTGCTGCAATTGATTTTTCTTCCTTTCCTTACTGAGGAGCACGAAAGGAGGAATATGCTTTTGCTCGGCTTCCGTCTAACGGCACGTGCGAAACGGAAGTTGAGCTACATATCTCTCTGCTTCCGACCCCCCTCAATAATTCTCATTTATTAGATTTTACAACATAGTCCACTAATCTCAGTTTCAATGATTTTATTCAGTGAAAAACGAGATTGCAGGAACAAAAGGCATGAAAATCGTCACTTGTACGATCGTAGAGTTCTTACCGATGGATCAGCTGTGCGTATGAGGGCATAGTGAGGGAGATAAAGTTGAAAACAATAAAGACTGAGAAGTTTAAGAATGCTAATTTATTGGTCAACGTGAGTAGGATATAGTAATTACGAAAAACAGACTATCACTCGATGTTACCTTATAACTACCCGAAATTATTACACGACACATGCAGGTAAAAAAATTGGGTTACATAGTGACCAGTTAAAAGAAAACGCCACTGAGAATACCTCGGACTAATCTGCTTATGCTACCATAATCATTCGTAATAGAGTACTTGTAACACATAAGTTTATTTCCAAGCTTAGAAAGCCAGCCATTGTAGGCGGGGTTTGGAGGCGGAGGCAGTGGAAAGAGGAGGAACCACGAAAATACATTGTGCTATAGCGCCGCTCCCTTAGAATTTTTTGCCGCAAAACCGGTACAAGGTTGTTCGTCGCGGACCACTCTAACCTCCTGATGCCATATTTTCAACTCTGATACCTGATCGCGGACCGTGCCTTTAGGGCAGTGTCCAGACTTAAGACGGCAGCGCTTCGGTGAGGACAATCTTTGACTGGCGAACGCAGAAATATAACAGTGAGTAGCATGTGGTCTGTTTGCTTCACTACAATTCTGCCCCGTCCCTGAAGGTTGCGGTCGAAAGGCATCATCAGCGACGATGATACTCTTAAGGTAGAAGACGTGTTCTGTAAACACTCCGCGTGTTAGAAGGAGTTGTGAAGAGTGAAAAAGAAATGCTCTCTCTCTCTCTCGAACAGTTCAAGTAAGTCTCCATTTCAATTCAGCATTTCCCCTTAGCTGATTGAGCCGTAGCGAAATTGCAGCGCATATCAAAAAAAAAATTGTCCAATACTTCCCATTCAGTTTAAAGCTCTTAAAGTTATGTGTGAACGATGGCGCCTCCTGGAGCTGGCCACTCGCGCGCAAAAGATGGTCTCACTGTTGCCTGGACCTGGGTACAGGATCCTGCACCACCCAAGCAATGCACCGGTAGCTCAGCCGTTAGCGAGTTCATATTGGAAGCTACTGGTGAACTCCTTGATGGTCAAGCTGTTTCTCTTTTTTCCGTGATCATGGCTAGAAGGGCTCAAAACACGGCCAGTAGATCAGCGTTCGCCTCAACTCACCTATGAAATATGTTTGATAGCAATTCCTGACAAGTTCGGCGGTCAGTGGCCCACAAGAAAGTTTGCGCTTGGTATCCGCAGCGTGCCCCGCAGGCGTCTTCTTGTAAAACCAGTGAGGTATTTTGTTTATAGAGTTGAAGCACCCCTTCTGGCAAAGTTCCTTACGAGTTTGAAATTTACAGCAACAACAACAACAGCAACAGCAGATCTCCCTGAAAAAAGCGCTATCTATTCCGCGTTGACGGCACACCTACACTTCATGCCTTGGTTTTCTGATATGAAGTGCCCCATCATTTTATTTTCCATTCACACTTATTCAGCGGAGACTGCGTACTGTTTTTTCGGAGCTTCGCCTTGGCATTCATGTTCATCTGACTCCGATTCTAATACTACTGCATTTTTCCACATAAATAGTACTTCACACCATTCCAACGCCAGTCTTCAAGGATGAGATGGGCAGGTTGGGACGACGGATTCGGATTCACAACCTTACAATGCTAATGGCGCCCGCATATCATGAAGACAATTGGAGCACCCTGTTAGGATATCCCCGTGGGTCTTGTGCGGCTCACGCCCGTGACGGCCGATATCGCCCAGTAATGCTTCTAGAGCTAAACTGACATTTAAACATGGTCTTTAGACTGAACTAGACTAGATTATTCCTTCACGCATATTTCGGAAGAAAAGGCTATCCTTTTTGAGCGTCGGCATTATCCTTAACACCACGGCATGGTTTCCTGCTATAAAAGACCCCCATTCCAATTTTACTTCGCTCAGCAAGAGTTATATTCCCTTTCAGAGCTCCGCCTTGACATTTTAGACCATCCTATTCAGATTCTAATACCACTTCATTTTTCTATATAAGCAGAACTTCATATTACATATGTGTTAGCCATCCATGGTGAGGTAGGCCCATGGTCGCCAGTACCGCCCCAAATTTCCGTGCACTCGTACGTCGCTGAGGGTTCCTTCCTTTCTCATTCTGATCTTTGTTGCCGTCAGTCGCAATGTATGGAAACCAAACGGCAATTATGCAATTTTTGGAGGGGCCGCTGCCCTTTTATAACTGGCCAAGGGGGCGGGCATGAGAGAGAGGACGGGAATGAGAGAGAAAGACCAGAGATAAAGACTAGACGGATATCAATGTAATTATTTTAATCACGGGAACTATATAAAGCGATTTTTCTTTCCTGCTTTCAATGGAGCCCTCTGTGCCCAAAAGAAATTCGAGCATTCCACGAGATCATCGAAGTTCCCGCTGCTTTGTGGGCAGCAATGATTGCGGTGTGTGTTCATTAATTCATGAATAGATACTAACCTCTGTTCGCGGATTTTTAATCCATTTGTCAAGGTACAGCATGAGCGTAACAGTACTTACACGAAGTAGCAGCTGGATTTGTAATATCTTATATCGTAGGGTGAGACGGATAGTGTATCTTCTGAGCAATTTCTCTTCGCCGCTTTTAGTGAAGCGCTCTGTGCCCAGCTGGAGGAATTTGAGCATTCCGTGAAAACTTCGAAGTTCTCACTGCTTCGTAGACAACCATGATTATGATGTGTGTTTCTTATTTCATAAGTAGATATTAGCGTTGGCGTAGCAGTTTGTGCCATAGTGTTACCATTCGTTCAAAGCGCCTAATCTCGGGCCTGGGCGAGGGACGTACCTTAGATTTTCTGAAAAATACAGATATTTTTATTCGAAATCAGGTGCGAACTTATTATTCAGAGCTCATTATGTCAGAGAGGCCGAACTTTCAATGTTACCCTTCAAATAGCCGCATCGTCCAACAAAATTTCCAACAAATTTCAACATCTGTCACTGAAATGCTGGGAAGTATATTTCAGACTTATGTGAAGTTTTGTATTGCTACAAATAGCCATGACTGCTCTACTGCACAGGGTACTAACCAGCTAACAACGTCATACCAATATTTAGAGGTCAAGTCGTATACACTTACATTTCCGATCTTGATTCGCTAAGGCTAATTCAGCTGCTCATAATGGGAAATCGCACTATTGGGCCTCTGCTTTTGCGCTAGGCGTCAGGTCCATGAGCGATTAGAATTGTTTCTATTAGGTTATTGCATAAGTCCCCCCCCCCGTTTTGATCCTTCCGTGTTTCGTTTGCATGGAGGTTGGTATTTCGTCATCACGTGTGCGTGACGTGTACATGACACTCTTTAACCACACTAGCTACCACCCACCCACCCTGCATCTGCAGGCTACAGTGACACATCTAGTGCAAAACCATGTAACAGTGGTGATTGTGCGGCATTGTGGCCATCTTCGGGTCCCAGCCCCGTCCTTCTGAGGCGATGAATCGACAAGCTGCCTGAGCATTGGCGTCGAGTAGTGGATGGTGATGGTGCATACCTCTAATCTTCAGGCTGGTACGCTATTGAGATATTTACAAAAAAATCGGGGGAAAGAACTTATGCAACAACCTAATAGATAATGGGATGAGTAGAATGTCAACGGGCAGTTCATGTGAGATTTACTTTCTTTAGCCCATTTCTATCATCCTACTCTCGTCTTAACTTCCCATTCACTTCAAGCATTTCGGCGCTGTATTCACGAGTCATAATATTATTCGACACTGACGAGACTATGTTGCTCTAGTGCATGCTGTCGCTGTTCACGTTCTGGGCCTAGATCTGAGTTCATTTATAACGCTCTAGTCTCGCAGTGTAAAGGAGATCCTATCCTACTATATATAAACGGCAACGTCTGTCTGTTTGTCTGTTTGTCTGTCTCTGAAATTCGGAATCACCTGAAGAACCAGTTGGAGGGGGCGGGTCAAGGGTGGGTTGGGTAGGGCATGGGTGAAGATGTACGGAACACACATGAACGGAGCTAAGCCCCGCCCACTGTGGGCGGGGCATGCGCACAGTTGTGAGCTACATAGTACAAAATTCGTAGTTCGGTTCTAGGAGATCCCGGAGAGCGGAAGTTGTGGGAAACGGTAAGCAGTCAGTTGGCGGATGAAATGAGGGAGTCACACCCGTGATGGGCGGGGCGTGCTGTGGGTGGGCGGTGCTCGCTACAAAACTTTCAAAAACTCGTAGTTCGGTTTTAGAAGATCCCGGAGAGCAGAAATTGTGGGAAACGATAGGCAAACAGTTGGTGGACGGAATGAATGAAGCACACCCGTGATGGGCGAGGCGTGCTATATGCTGTTCTCTAGGGGGGGGAGGGTATATAAAAGTAGTGAAACGGTAAAGTGCGGTAATTCTCAAAACAATTTTTTTCGACCATTCGGCCGGCGAAGCCGACCGATCCGACTGGCCCTCGCTCTCATGGAAAACTTTTCACCGGGACCCACTTCACACCCGGAAGAAGGATCGGCCGGCGAAGCACGTTTTTATTACGATTGTATCGATGCTGAGTAAGTTACATCCATGTTATCAGTCAATTAGTAGCTGCTGCGGTCATTAATGTAATCATACTCGATTGTATTACATGTCGTACACACAAATATAACCAACACGATTTAGCCTACATCCACTGCCTCTGCAGAACAGATCAGATAATTCAAAACGGTATTCATATCAGAGAGTATTGGAGGTGTAATAGATCTATTCGCCATTAACAGGCGTTCAAAATTTCTGATATCTGAGTGTAGAGAATTCCTTCCCTGTGCGAATTGCCATTGCCTATTAGAGTTTTTTGTATTATGTGTGTTGCGTTTATTAGCCAAGTTCCACATATCTTTATTGTGGCGCATCTGCTCATTCATGATAAATAACCAAATAAATCAATAAATAAACCAATAAATAAGTAGTTGTTTTTGAGATCTTCCTCACAAAATTACTATCTTCTTTAAAAAAATGGCCCGCAAGCACCAACAACCAAAGTCTCGATTATTTATATTCTGTCCAAATGAACATTATAGCGCTCGCACACTGCATCTTACGTCATCGCATGAAAAAAGCAATCAAAGCAAAAAATCGGTAATTGTTCGAGCAACTAAACCGCAATGGGCTAGAAAAACCACCAGAAATATAAAGGTCATTTCTTTCATAGACAATTCGTGTCACCTTAACGATGGTGCAATGATGAAAGGAAAATAATTGCACGTATGAACTCTTTTGAAGAAAAAATTGTATAAAGCTAAGAGACCATGAAGGAAAGAATATAAGGAAGCACTCGTTAATGTTCGTATTTGGAACGACGCTTGCTTTCTTCCGTGGAGTAGCTTCTTCGTCATGATCGACGTTATTCTCTTGGTCCTGAGGGGACCGAATGGATTCGTCATGTGAGGGTCTCGGAGAGTGTTTAGGGGGTCCTGCAATGAACAGATCGCGCCGGAAGCCGTGCGATGACAATATTTACTTGTGGCAAGAAGAAACAAGCATACTTGTTCTCTATCCGCTCGTAGACTTTAAATATCAGCTCCGGCTTCGCTATCCAAAATACATCGGAGTATTTCATTCCTCACCCGAAGTTCTTCCATTCTCTGGAACAAGTGACACAATAAAGACGTGAATCACTCAAGCTCGATTAAATTACTGAAGGATCAGGTTCCAACATCTGTCCGACAAGGTCATATGTCACACCTCGGTTCCTTTCGATGGTATTCCACAAGCTGTTTACAAAAACTGTGCCCTATCCTTATGCAGACCTATTTGTATGATACTGAATGTTTCTCTTATGCTCTGTGAGGTCCCGCTTGGAAAGAGTCCATTGTTACTGCCATTCCTAAGGTACCCGAGCCTGAGCATGTTTCTTCGTTTCGCCCCATAAGCATTACGGCACCCCCTGCTAAAGCTCTGGAGATGATTTTACGTGATAGAATTGTATCTCATTTGATGAAGAACAACCTGATTCCAGCAGAACAACATGGGTTCGTCAGCGGCGCTTCCACAGGTACTCTTATGGCTGACTGTCTGTTTGACTGGAATTTAGCTATTAACAAGGGGAGGGTGTGGACGTTATATATTTTGACTTGTCCAAAGCGTTCGACAGAGTAAATCATGAAAAGCTTCAAAACAACTTGTGGCAGTTGGTAATTGAAGGTTCGATCCTTAGCTGGATCAGTTGTTATCTGAAGAATAGACACATGTGTGTCAAAGTAGGTAGCAGTTTCTCACAGAGATTCCCTTGCTTCAGTGGAGTTCCACAAGGTGGTGTCTTGTCTCCTCTGTTGTTTTTGATGTACACATACCAGCCTGCCTAAATACCCAACCATTGGTCAGTGTTAAAATATACGCCGATGACATCAAAATATACGGTGTTTATGATAATTTAACCATGACTGCGGTCGCCGACGTTAACCCAGTCTATATGCAACATGATGGAGTGGGTTGATGCTTGGGGTATACCTGTGATTTTATGAAACTTCTGTATTCACATAGGAAAAGCCATATTTGTACCCTACACAGTCAGTGGCATCTCAATCAGTGTTTCGAGGGAAGTTCGCGACCTTGGGATCTCATAAATTCCGATTTGGATTTCTCGCATCACATTGATGCATTGTTCAAAAAGCTTTTAGAACCCTCTTTAACATCTTGAGAAATATTCGACAGAAACGATTCTTCAATTTTACTGAAGCTTTATAAAGCATACGTCATCCCTATTCTCGAATATGGTTCGCAAATATGGAGCCCTCATACTAAGAAGCTTCAGGCAAAAATTGAAAAGGTCAAAAACTTTTACGAGATTTTGATGTATCGGTTGTTTTCGAATCCTGAGTATCCGCATAGTTTGCCACCTACCAGGAGCGCCTACACTTTTTCAAAGCTCAAATCACTAATGCATAGAAGAGTGTTCAATGACGTTGTGTTTTGTTCAAGTACTGAAAGGAGAGCTAAAGCTGAAACCTAAGTACTGGGTGTTCAGGCGACGAATCGGTCGCACCTCCTGGTTGTCCTTGCAATGTCCTAAATTGTGCAGTAGCACCAAACCCGGGTTTCTAATTCACTTTCTTCGTGGAGCGAGATATCTTAAATAACTTTCCATCAGACCTGCAGAAGGTGCAACACCTATACGTTCAGAGAAAAATTAAAGAAGTTGATCTAATGACCTTGCTAAGCGCTCAGGATATCTGAAACTCGCAGTTTAGTGAACTCTCTTCTCGCCTGTATTTTGTGTTACCGAATTTTGCGTTTTTTTCTTTTTTTAATAACTGTATTTGTTTCGTTCCTATGACTCGAAGGTTATCGCTTGCACTGTTAGCGCACCTATGCGTGCATGATAAATAAATAAATAAATAAATATGTGGGGAAGGGAACTTTACACTGCAAAAAATCTTTCCATTTTTCTCTATGATATCATTTCATTAAAAAACGTGACTTATGGAACTTTTACGAATTCCTGACGGCACAGCTAGCGGGCAACTTTGTTGACTGTGGAATCTAAGTATTTGAGGTGAAACAGTCGTTTAAAAAATTCCGCTCCTGTCAGTAGAAAGTACGACACCCTCTTGCTAGCCTGAGTGCTTTGAAGAGAACCTGGATAGGGAGCACTCCAGGACATTTTGACTCGAATCCTCCCGAAGCGGTACCTTCTCAATGAAAATAGAGGTGAAAAGCTGTGACCATTGGACGTTCTCCCCGCTTTTCGATAGGTACAAGCCACACATTGCGCGATGTTGCCAACAGGTTCGCTAAAAGACCTGGGCTCAAGCTTCAATTCCACGCACTTACCAGGGATTAGAGTCGAACCAGGTAACCAGGGACAGCATCGTAGAGCGAAACCCTTGAGGAGGGCTTAACTGGATGCTGGGGGAGGGATTGTCTTGGGCTGCTGGGAAAATTGAGCCTTCTCCACTACTTTTTTCCATGATTAAGTATCATGGAACTCCCACAGAAAAGTCGAACAAAAAAACACATTACCTACGAGATGGATGCAAAATTTGTAACCGCGCAACCTGATGACAAAGCGGTTATAAAAATAAAAATATCCAACAACTACTGACAATGAGACACCAAACTTCTGAATCTTTCCTGACATTGCCGTTTCACGCTAAAAAAACGTCGTGGACCGTTTTGTCATC
The DNA here is from genome assembly GCA_036418165.1 of Cooperia oncophora. Lineage (NCBI taxonomy): Eukaryota > Metazoa > Nematoda > Chromadorea > Rhabditida > Trichostrongylidae > Cooperia > Cooperia oncophora. Next base: position 43,368 of record MU912299.1, read on the forward strand.
CGTGCAGCACTGAAATAGAACCCTTGTTTGATATTTTCCTGAAAATCCTTTTTTCATTACAACTCTGTAGGCGGAACCGTAAGGCTGCGCTCATACTTTTTGTCAACTCTTCAAGCGTTTCAACTGAACAGCAGCGTTTAAAGCGACTAAGAAATCATGGATATCAATCTAGCGTTCTCAACGTACCAGCGGTTGAGCTGACGGCAGCAGTTCAAGCGACTACGGAAGTACCGACCTAGCCAGCCTTTCGAGCCTACACTAACCTTTGGAGTTTTCGTGGTTAGCTTTGAATTTTCGGGGGCACTCGCTGAAAACGTTGGCGCACGCTATTTGATACCTATATTTCTCCTGGTCGCTCTAAGCAAGTGGCGACTTTAGATACCCGGATGGGGCGTGACCAAAAAGGGCGAGGCCTCGATTGGACGAGTATAATTGAGCTTCAGCACTACTTTCTGAGCTTGTGGAGATAAATTTCTCTTTGTTCGAGAGCTATCAAAGGTGCTTCTACCTAAAGTCACACTTTCAAAACGAAAAAAGTCAGTTTTTTTTCTACTAAGGTAGACATTAGGCAGGGCGAAAAGTAATGGCTATGAGGTCTTACGTATGGACCATCCGATGAAACATTCAACACCGATGGTTTGATGGCACTGGAGTGTTTAACTGGGAAGCGGCGCCTCCGTTCCGCATCTATGGCGGGACAAAGTGGATGCGTGCACTTAGACACCCGGTAGGGCGTGGGCCACAGAGGCAAGGCTTTCGAAATCAGGGCACGCCATTGCGTTGTGATCATTTCTCGAAAAATACGACCCCCCCCTATATCCATCTTCAAGTACGACCCCCCCCCCTGCCGGGAGGGGGGGGGATCGCAGTACCACGTACGTCCCAAGCACGTCCAGCACTCTGGCGCTGGTGTAGCATACTGACAAAAACGTACGAGGAAGGGACGATCATAGGAGCTACCATCACCGCCACAAGGACACCATGAAATATAATTAAGCAAAAGGACTCACGACGCGACGATTAATAAACCGATGAAAGTACATTCCCGGCTTTTCTGATCGTTGCAGCACATTTGCTTGAATTGGGAAGCCCTATTAGAAATTACACCTTCCAAACACCTGCGTGAAAGCCCCATGCATGGCGCATTGCAGAGTGTGATGCCAGTTGCGCGCCAATGGCCTCTTTCCTAATACCCTTTGCGAAACATGTCTCTTAGAAGCATACAAAGTCATCAAGCCAACCGGAGGTTTCGTGGCCTCGGAGGGTTGATTTTTCGGTGTCGTGGGAGTGATTACAAATGATCACAACTGGGAATTTTTTTGAATAGTAGGTTTGGAAGGAAAATTAAAACCTTGCTGGAAAGTAGAAATCTTAACGTTTTCGGCACAGTTCTTTTTTTACGAAAGGTCGTGTATGAAGCTTGCATAGACGTCAAAGCGTAGCGACTCGCGGCTCGCAAAAATGATCACAGATGGATCACAAGATGATCCACAACGGGGAAATCCTCGGAATCGTAACGTTTTTGAAATCGTCAATTCAAGGTGACAAGAACCAACCTAGCTCTACTCATCCCCACTTACCCCTTTTCCGATAGCTTCACTTTCAACGAGTTTATGGGCTTTGAAATGAGGGTACTTTTCACGTGTTTGGCTTGAAACTGGCCCAGGCCGTAAAATAGCGCGCACCAATGAGCTTGTATAAGCGCACTGACCGCGACAGGCTAGAATTCAAAAGTTAATCCATGTTCCGGTTCCAGCTGGCCTGGTGAGTTTTGTTTTCTTATCTTATTCTTTTTCTTATTTGATTGTGAGTTATTTTGATTGTTTGTTTTTGTTGAGTTTGGTTTTGTTTGTTGCGTTTGATTTTGTTGTGAGGAAATTGCTCAGGATTCAGTTTCTACGGTTTCATAGGTAGCTTTTGCAATGGATTCTTTCTAGATTTTGCGTTGGGTTAGGTGGATTGGGATTTATCTGGACCAGATGAGAGATGGTGGCGAAGTGTCTTGAAGTTTTTTGTGAAGGAAGGAGGAAAAATTTCCGCAATATTTTTTTAGTTCTCGACTTAGGAATAATCGATAGTGCCTAGTTCCATTTATTGTTCATCTACATCGTCCCTTTTGAGCTTCTTTTCACTTCTACCGTGTATCACCGCTCTCTCCACTTCAACATGGGCATGCGGTTTACGACCCCCCTTCCTCGATCGCGGGCAAATACGACCCCCTGTTGTGATGATCACAAAGATGGCGTGCCCTGTTCGAAATGGACCGCGGGTTACCAAAGTTGTGCTGCAATAGATATTAGACAGGAGCACCGTTTACAAAGTAAACGTTCCTATTGTGTTCCAGGTGTCTTATGTTGATTTCATGATCATACGTAAGACCTGATAACCACTTTTCGCCTCTGCCTAAATGTATACCCTTTGCAAAAAGACTAATCAAATTTCCAATCTAAGTTAATTCTTCCTCTCGGAATTTCTTGGTTCAAGCAGTAGAAACACACAGCTGTTTAATAAGAAGGAAATTATCGTCTCCATGCTCAGGAAGAAGCGCTGAAGCCCAATTATATCCGTCTATGTCAATCCCTCGCCCTATTTTGGCCACGCCCACCGGGTATCTAAGTCACGTAGCCGGGACAAAGTTGGTAAAGTTGTTGTCCATGTCGAGACCTTGTCCCCTGTAGCCACGCCGATTCGGATATCTGAATGCCTGCACCCACTCTAAGCGCTCAAATCCATGCCATACGCTCAAAACGCTGCTCCAAAATATGAACGCAGTTTAATAACATACAAAATGACATACCATCTCTTCTTACTTCGCCTTCTTGACACAGCCAAATCATTATCTTTCCCGAAAGTTGCCTCCATTAGCCTGTGCTTCCATCACTAGATGCAGAGTCCATTGTGAGTCTTCATAAAGCTGCCGCAGTTGGCGATTCCCATTAAAGTCACGCAGCTAAAACGCTTCAAATGCGAATTCATGCGCCGGTCACTCAAAGACGTATGTCGGATGGTAAGACAAAAAGAAACGAGTTAGGCGATGCACTACCGTGCGGGCGAGTGAGAGCATATGAGATCAGAGGAAGATGGACGGGATGACACACATGGTCCCACACGGAAATGAACGTGACACGCGCGAGACAGACGCGAAATCAGCTCCTTTTATGAATAACCGTTGAAACATATCAGGAAAGGTGTGATGAGGCAACATCTGTCTTTTTCTAGCTAGGATTGCAGGGTCTTTGTCACCAACTACGAAGCAGTGAAAGCAGGATAATCTCCAAGATGGCACCAGGCTACAGAACAAGGAAGAATTTCCAGTCATCATGAAATGGGTGAATGTCTCCAGAAGAAGAAAGAGAAGAAAGTCGAGAAGGGAAGTGCAAGGATTCTTGAATGAATCATTCTTTATCGAGACCTCCAAGCTGCAGCTCACTGCGTAGCTCGTCAAAGTGGATCTTGCTTAATGACAAGCTGAGATAGTTTTCAGTCTTTTTTCTTACTGAGCAACAAACACTGAGATCATCCGTAACCAGACAAGCTCAATTCTAAACAGCAAGGGGACCTCAAAAATTTCAGTCTGAAATCTGTTAGTGACAACTGCAATTAGCAAAGAGGAGGAGGCCCTGAACCCGAGCGCCCTTTGGGGCTTCAACTGCTCCTACTCAAAATGTAGAAATAAAAACTATTACATATATTAGTAAAGCCCACAAATCACGAAAGATTTGGACCGAGCGCTATTTCTGCAATTAATAATTACCAGCTTAGGTTTAGTACAAATGCCGCACTAGACCGTAACACAGAAGTATTTCAAAAACAATAAGCGTTCGGCTAAGCTCACAAAATGTTCGGAATACAAATAGGCCTTTCCTGTGTTTGCATTTCAATAAAAAGGTACTACTGACGAGGAAACTGTTTTTACTCGATTCCGAGCTTGCGTAAAATTTGTGACACCCTATAGGAAAGGATACCAAGAGCTAACCTGTCTGTTCCTTTTCTTCTTGTGCTCCTCTAAATCTTGGCCGGGAACATGGCCCTGAAGCAGTGGAATATGTGAAGGAAACGAGAAGAAAAAATGATGAAAGGCTCTTTCTTTTCAGTCCAAGTACTAATTGAGCCAAACCCGAAAAGGTACGAACCACCGCTGTATCACCACACCTCCTCCGGATAACATCGGCGACGCGATGTGCATAAGACAGTGAACGATTGATCTTAAAAAGTTTACGTCAGTGCAGTTGGGCCAAATGAAAAGAAAAATATTGAAAGAATATTCATAACCTTGTTCTTTCTTTCAAATCAACCACAATTCTTTGGAAATCTTTGGCAATACCAGGTATATCGATCGGTGTGATGAAATGGGCCATAGTGCAAACTGGAAATGATTACTACAGACTGAAAGAGAAAAAACAAAAGCCCTCCTTTAAATTTTCCGATGCCGCTAAGAGAAGAAACCTTCCCCTTTCCCTGCATCGTCCTGGGCACTGCATAACCCAGTAGTGCGCAAGTAGCTCAGAAGTTAGTGAGCTCACTTTGGGAGCGACTGGTTGATTCCTTGATGGCCATGCTTTGTCGATTTCTTCGGCATCGAGACTAGAAAGATCCCAAACATGCCGGTAGATCAGCGTTTACCAGTACCAATCCACGACAGGAATTCGATAGCAGTTCCTGACAAGTTTCGGTGCTCTGTGGAAGCCTTCATATATTGTTACCGCAGGTAACCTACATGCGTTCCGGTGTGAAACGAGAAAGAAGTTGTTCAAGAAGTCAAAACAGCCCGGTTGACAAGGTCCTGCTCGAATTTAGGTTCGGAACAAACTTCAAAAAAATATGAATCTTGGTGAATGATGACCGATATCGCCCAGTAATGATTTTAGAGCTAAACTGACGCATGATCTTTAGGCTGAACCAGACTAAATTAATCCCTCAGACATATTTCGGGAGAAAAACCCTATTCATCTTAAGCGTCGGCATTATCCTTAACACCATGGTTTCCTAATAGAAGTGACCCCATTCCAATCCCACTTCGCTCAGCAAGAGCTATATATTGTTCTTTCCAGAGTTTCACTTTGGCATTTCAGACCATCCTGTTTAGATTCTAATACCACTTCATTTTTCTACATAGGCAGAACTTCATATTATGGGTTAGCCATCGATGGTGAGGTAGGCCCATGGTCGCCAGTACCGCCCCGAATTTTCGTGCACTCGTACGTCGCTGCGTAAGGTTCCTCCCTTTCTCATTCTGATTTTTGTTGCCAGTCGGATCTATCACAATCTGGCCGCTATACAAGCAATTTTCGGAGGGGCCGCCGCCCTTTTATAACTGGCCAAGGGGGCGGGGCATGAGAGAGAGGACGGGAATGAGAGAGAGCGCAGAGATAAAGACTAGACGGATATCAATCCAATTATTTTAATCACGGGAACTGCACAAAGCGATTTTTCTTCCCAGCATTCAGTGGAATCCACTGTTTCCAACTCAAACATTTTGAGCATTCCACGAAATCATCTAAGTTCTCACTGCTTCGTGGGCAACAATGATTGTGATGTGTGTTCATTATTTCAAGAATAGATAATAGCCTCTGTTCGTGGATTCTTTATTCATTTGTCACGGTACAGCATGAGCGTAACAATCCTTACACTACGTAGCCGCTGGATCTCTAGTCTTATATCGTAGCGTGAGACGCATAAATAAATAAATACTGTATTTTCTGCGAATGCGGATGTTTCGACTCGAAATCAGGTAGGAACCGGGTTTTTTGGGGCACATCGATGCCAGTCGTACACACTTATCGTAATACCTACACTTTCAGTGTGAAGTAGCAATCAACGTAGTCGAACAACAGCTCTCATCGCAACAATTGCTGTCACTAGGCTGTGAAGCCTCTTTTAGATCTCCAAGAAGGTATTTAAGTTGCAGTTGCGAAAGGCTATTTCTTTCCTCCTAGTCGCATAAGAATAGAAATAAACAAAAACCAATTGATGGAGCTAATACCGTTGCTTGGAAAAGGTTAGCCACCATTTACAGCATTGGAAGAAAACATAGCGCGGACGCAACTACCGCGACGCGACCGCCGTAAAATTTTTTTTCTCAGTCAACCGAAAGTAGGAGCCAACTAGATCTACCTTGTCATGGTGTTATTGAGTTCCTCATTCTTTCCATTTTTTTCATTTAGTGAATAGGATCATTTCCAGTTTACACCATGGAACATGCATCACATCGATCGATGTATTCGGTATTGTCACATTTCTAAAAAAGAATTGGGTGACCCAAGAAAGTAGCAAGGTCCGTACTCATATTTTCCGAATATTCTCTTAATTTATCCACTTAAACTGACATGAAGCCTTTGTAGGATGAATCACTCTGTCTATGCTCATCGTGTCGCCGACGTTATCCAAAGGTGTGCAGTGGTGCTTCGCGCCATGTCAAGATTGAGAGAAGCATAAAAAGAACAGGGAGGACAGAGGTTCGTTACTGCTACTCTTTCCTGCAGGCTGCCACAAGTTGCACGCAAAATCATATTTAAGTAGAGACAGTTTCATTGCCAGCTAGTTTTTTTTACTAACATTACTTACATGGGAGACAGTACAGATGGGTGTTTCTCTTTCCAGAGAATGGTAGACTGCAGGTGGAGAACGACATACTCTTATCTATTTTTGAGAGTGAAGCTCGACTTGATGTTCAGGACATCTACGAGTATGTAATAACGAAAAGTATGCTTGTTTTTTTGTCACGAGTAAGTATTGTGCCCCCATTGCTTACAATGAGTTCACCCCATTGTAGAACTGCCAATCGTTCTCCGAGATCTATGACGAGTCCAGCCAGTCCCCTAAGGATCAAGAGAATAACCTCGATCAAGACGAAGAAACTACGCTACGGAAAGAAGCAAGCGGCACTTAACACGAGCGTCAACTGAATGCTTTCCGTCTTTTTTATGGTCTCTTAGCTTCACTCAAACTTTTCCTTCGAAAAAAATTCATACGTGCAACTGTCCTTCATTCGTCACACTATCGCAATAATGACAGCTATTCTTGGAATTCTAGTGGTCTATACAGAGTATGTATAAGGCAGCCTCCAGTACTGGCGGTGACGCGCGTCGACGCGTTATAATCGCAGGAGCGCTCCAGTGGTATAACGCAGCGTCGACGTGCATTGACGCTCGTCATCGCGAGGTCTGAACACTGCCCATTAGGTCTTTCTTTGTTGGTACTTGCTGGTCTTTTGTTTCCTGATAATAAGGAGTATAGTAATTAATTCCGAGCGATAGATCACAAAAAGAGTTGTCACAACCTTCGAGATACGATATTCAGCTACTTTGCTGGTGACCATCGTACAGTCTGTGGAAAATCTCTTGTTACCAGATTGGGATCGTGTTGGTGTTGGGGTTTCCTCACCATTGTTCGGTTAAAAAGGAGTTCGGAGGCGCATTCAATATTTCCAATTTGTACTTCGACTTTTTTGTTGGTATTGAGTTTTACTCCAGTTTTAAAAGTCTTTACACTCACTCACCATTAAGATTTCAACGTTTTATAACACAAATGCTTCAACTGTTCAAAGTACAACAAGTACAAAAAAAATGTCAGTCATCAAAGTATATGTATAGTAAGTAATATGTCAAAGTCCGTAAAGTGAGTAGTATGTCAAATTAACAAGGTAAAAAAAACTAAAGAAAAAAGCCTAATTACTCAAAGTCTCTTATCTTTTTGACAAATCTGGGTGCTTAGTGTTAGTATCGCCTTATACGGCTATGGACACACTTTACTAACGTCAGACGAAATTACTAAATTACTCGCTATCAAGATAAGTGAGCAGCTCTTCAACATCGTGTTTGCTACCCACATAGAAAGGGGTTCGCTGATGGATATCTTCCGGAACAACGTCGAGAAGGTTACGCTGAAATTTTAATGCTTTTACGGGCTCCTCACCAAAAAGAACTAATAGATGAACGATTGGGTTCATATCACCTTGCCCGTGGTAGCGAGACCTCCAGCTTGCTCGATGATGAAGGCTATTGGAGCGCACTCGTAGAGAAGGCGAAGCTGAAAGCTACAGCTGCAGTAAAAAAATATAGGTAGCGGATCGATTCCCATACTATTTTGTTAATTAATTTCTAATGCTGTTTCCTTTCCTGCTGGAACTGAGCCTTGCGGCCGGGAGACAGGCAAGAGAGTCGCAGATTGCCGCGCACGGCAAAGAGCGCGGTTCTTCCTCGATTTGCACCACCATCTCGATTGGTGGATCGGATTCCACCTGGACGAGAACATGGTAGATTTTTGGTCATACGTTGTCTATTTTCGACCAATACCACTCAAAATGGTCGATCTAGCGGGCGCGACGTCGCACGCGACACCCCCTGGCACAGCAAATTACGATTCACTCGCCACATACACCTTTTGACCGATTGACGTCGCGCGGGCAAATTT